>LTAE01003207.1:3504-26592 GCA_001647135.1 Pontederia paniculata
TCTTTGCATATGAAAATGGGGAGTGAATTTCCTATCATCAGTATAGAGTCTGTTGTCTTTTGGAATGTAATTTTGTGTGAATTTTTAGTTTGTGTGAACTTTTATTTTGTGTGAACTTGTAGTTATGAAAAGAAAATTTGGGATAATATATTTGCATCATTTGATTTGTTATTACTTATCCAGTTATTCAATTTTAATTTGCTGCTGATAGATTATTAATTTAGTTAAGGAAGTTAGAGTTGCATATTTTAATATCAACTCATAATGGTCATGAAAGAGATGACATTAGATCAAATAGCGTAATTGAACAAACAGAGAGAAGAGAGTAGAGAGAAAACAAAGAAGCACACAAACACGAAGTTCGTTGACGAGGTTCGGCACGCCTGCCGTCACCCATTGATTCCTCCTGAATCCTTTGGGCGTCCACCGCTCCGCCTTGTGGAAAATCTGGGCGTCCGCTCATTCCACACTGAGATCCTCGGACGTCCAATCCTCCTTTGTGTCACTCATTGATTCCTCCTTAATCCTTTGGGCGTCCATCGCTCCGCCTTGTGGAAACTCGGTGCGTCCGCTCATTCCACAATGAGATCCTCGGACGTCCGCTCCTCCTCTGTGTCACTCACTGATTCTTCCTGAATCCTTTGGGCATCCATCACTCCGCCTTGTGGAATCCATTGGGCGTCCAACCGTGTGTAGACGATTTTTTTTAGTTGAACCAAGCTCTCTAAAGTTGGTTCATTTACTTGGTTCAGGCGCATCATTGAGAGCCACAAATCTTAGATCCTACGGATGTAATAAGAGGACACAGGATGTCCCCTACTTATACACCCCCATTAAATCCTTTCATCAAAAGAAAATGCAAGTATTAGAAGTAGGAATGCTGCATCCAAATATAAGCAAAAAAAAACTATGCTTACATGTATAAAAGAAACACAAAACCAATCCATATGTATGCTGTTAAAGATGCCTATGTACATTCTTATTCTTATTTTACTCCTGTAAATACAAACAACACTTATGTTAAACCAAAAATCTTACATACGAACAGAAATGCACAGTTTACACAAGTGCATAACAAAAATTTCCATGTTTACCATAGCCATAAGAAATCTTATGCAAAGAATGTTACATGCTTCTGTTGTAATTATTTAGGACACTATAGTTTTGAATGTAAATCTAGGGAGAGTTTTCACTCAAATGTTAGACAAGTATGAGTTCCTAAGGGAACTTCAGCACTAATACTTCTAGACCCAAAGTATTTTGGGTACCAAAAATATAAATTATGTGCTATGAAAACGCTTTGAGTCTGAATGACTTTAATGTATGATATTTTTTTGTTTTCAAAAATGAAATGAGGATTTTTCTTTTAGTATGTTCTCACAAAAAAAAATTCTGAATTATGTTTCTTTTCAGTAATATGTACTCGAACAAATTGTAGAAATATTTCTGGTTTACATGTCTTAAATATATGCATGTCTTAAATATAGAACAACAGTGGGCGACCGAAGTATTCCTGTTGAGAACAGAGGTCGTCCGAGAGCTTTGGAGTTAAGGCAGTGGACGATCAAAGGAATGACAGGCAGAAAGAAAGGTCGTCCAAGGAGAGACAGTGGACGGCCGAAGTACTCAGGGTGAAGAGATAGGTCGTCCGAGAGCTTTGGAGTTAAAGCAGTGGACGATCAGAAGAGCGTTAGAATTGAAGTGAAGGAATGAAAGGACGTCCGAAGAATCAGCGGACGACCGAAGTAAAACACATGAAGACATCGGATGTCCAAGAACTCTAGAGAGAAATAGTGGACGACCATGAACCTAACAGAAGAATGAAAGGTCGTCCAAAGAATCTGAGAAGTGTGAGAGGATGTCCAAAGAATGTCAGAAGAGAAGAACTACGAATGTCTGAGGAACTCAGAAACGAATGAGCGGACGATCAAAGTACTTAGTCAAGAGGCAAAGGACGTCTGAGGAATTTAGGGAGAATCAATGCACGACCTAGCAGAAGCTTCAAAGAAAGACTAAGTCACGATCGGATGATCGAAGGATTGGCGTGCAATCAGCGGATGACCGAAGGAGCTTGACAAGTGAATTCAACTGAAGTAAAGGTCAACCAAAGGATTGACATGCAATCAGCGGACGACCGGAGAAGAGTTGACGTACTAAGTCCAAGTAAACATCGGGCGACCAAATGATTGGGGTACAATTAGCGGGTGATCGAAGGAGATTGATAGAGGAACGAAGGCTAAAGCTCAGAACTGTGGGCGTCCGAAAGTGAACGGTGGATGACCGAAGCACCAGGCGGCAGTTCAACGAATGACTTCACCAGTGCAGCAGTCGATCGGAGAAGAAAAAGTGGACGACCGAGGAGTTGGTGAAGAGTATTGTACGGGCATTAACGGCTAGTTTTCTGTGAGAGAAATTAGGTCGTTATGCAAGAGTATAAATTGTAATTCCAAAAGTCTTGAGAAGAAACTTTGGCAAATTGATTAATGAACTTGAGAACTTGAGTGAAAAACCTTAGTTCCTCCTTCTGAGCATTCGAGTGACGAATTCAAAATAGAAGGAAGTAAAGTGTGCGTTCAAAAGTTAACACATTTGTAAGAGGTTGTCTCCTTGCCCTCGTAAGCAAGAAAGGAGAAGAAGTTGTAAAGGAGTCTTCGCCCTTGAAGAAGGAGTTTTAGTGATCTCCGGAGGTCTCGAGTTCGAGAAGACCGGAGCGGGGACGTAGGCCAAGAGTTCGGTCGAACTTCATCAACAAACTCGACTGTGTTTGTATTTTCGTTTATCTCTTCATCTGCATGTGTGCTTATTACAATTTATACATTGACTGCTTCCGCTAAGTTAAACTATTTAGATCGTAGAAATTTTTTAATACACCAATTCACTCCCCCTCTTGGTGTCATCTAGATCTTTCAGTCTGCACCATGCCTGTCGAGTCATCAGTCGCGCTCCAATTCCGAGTCGCCTAGTTCTAGGGTTTGTTCGGCCGCCACACCGCGTTCCGTGAGGGATCCACACGACACGGTCCGCGTCAGATCTACACGGGTCGTGTTAGGTCAACTTCCCCAGCCTCAGCTTTCACGCGATTTCGGCAAATTTCAGAATCATTTTTCGGTGGCTCTCAGATCCTATCACAATCATTTAATGGAAAAACTCCCCTTCTAATGCCTTCTCAATTATAAAACAAATCTCTAAGAAAATGAGGGAGAAATCCATACAAACATGCAATGTTCATAGCATCATCTTATGTGCAAGGAATTCGTCCGGGAACATACCTTCGGGTTCGTCGGAGTTTGTCCTAATATTTCGGGAACGTCCTCTCCGGTGTCTCTCTTGCTGAGATGGAGGATCTTCCTCTCCTAGATCGAATAAAATTTATGGGATGAGAGAAGAATCGAAGAAGTATGAACATGGGGAGAGGAGGAAGAATATGTTTTAGGGTCGATCAGAATAATAAAAAAAATGTGGCACACTCCTAGATGATATTTATAATACAAGAGTCCAGGTTTATTGAACAACTCTTGAATCTTTCATATTTAAATAAATTATAAATTTTGAAATAAATAGAATTCCGATTTTTATCTCTCAGTTATGAAGATATTTTTAAGGAGATAAAATTTGAATTGATTTGCATTTGAATTCGATAGTAAAAATATTTTTTTAAATTGAAAATTTGAAAGTTACAAAATATATCAAACTAAATTTATAGTAAAATATTTGCTATAACAATCTAAATAGAGATTTCTTTGTCAGATTAATTGCAACCATAATTATTAATTTTCTTAGGTAAATAAATTCCGAAGCAACTCCCAAGGTCATATATTGGGAAGTGCATATAAACTTTTTATATTGTCAAATAAGTCCATACACGTGAGAACAAAACGTCTGACACGTGTAATATATATAGACTTCATATTTTATTCTATATCAAAATTTAAAAATCAAAGATCTCGACAACTTTATATTATATTTTTATCATCAGCTAAATTATAATATTTTTTGCCAAAACTTTAAATTATAAATTTATAAACTTTTTATGCCTCAATTTATTTTAAATTACAAGTTAAACTCTTTCATCAAAATGTATTAAAAAAATTTAACTTAATTTTTAAGTCATAAAACTTCCTTTGCCTTTTTATTTCTTTAATATAAGAAAATTACTAAAAGAATAAAAATGAGAAAAATGAGTGAAAGATTTACTTAATACTAAAAAATAGTCTGAAACCTCATAGTATTTCATAATTATTTAAAAAAGTTAAAGTTAATATAAGTTTTTATGGAATCTCACAAAGAGCTTATATTAAATCCAAATAAAGTCGACGACAGAAATTTACAAACTGATAATTTATTATAAAATAAAGTTCTAGTTTAAGGGTATTAGATAAAATGTCATAATGATTATTAGACCTTGAAATAAAAATATTCTTCAAGTCTCAATTCCTGAATTTTCGATGAAGGCGGTTCGAGTAAAGAATGTATAGATAGTCTTAGTGGTGAAAATACTTGGTTGGATAATTTTTGTTCTCTAAGACATTAATATGTTTTTAAATAATTTTTTAAACATAAAAAGACCATCACAAAATTATTCAAAGAAAAAAAATATTTGGTCTAGATAGTTACTATATTTTTGTCGAGACACTAATTTAAGGCAATAGTTCCTTTAAAAAAATATATAAAGTTCGTTGTCTTAACTTGGTTCAAAATTAAAATTACAGTCAAATTCTAAAATTTAGTTTTTCTATTCCAACTGTATCAATATCATATCATTACTATATTTAACTATAAGAAAGTAGTTAAGATACTAAAAAAACCCAATCCAACTATACCAAACTATTAAAATCAAACTTTCACACTCAAGTACACAAAAAAATAATTTAGAAAAGGAGTAGAATTGAAAATATTATTTTTAAAAAATAGAAGTGACCTTTTAGTTATAGTTAATATTTTTTAATTTAACTCGGATAGTCCTTGAGTTTCTCGTTAAGGATTTTTTTTCCTTTAAAAAAGCACTTTCTTTTCTAATTAAAGTTCAGATCTTTTTTGTTTTTACACTTCCTAAAACTCTGGCATAAAAGAAAGTTAATGAATAACACGGGACTTTCTTTTATATTAATTGTGCTACTAATAATTTAAAATTTTTAAATAATATAAAAAAATAATATTTTTATATTTTTTTAATACTCTTTTTTTATGGGTGGACTGCTGATATTTTTTGATGTAATTCAAAATTTATATGAAAAACTAAAAAATAAAATTAGTTTTTAATATAAACGATATCGAACTCAGAATCTCCGATCTGATATCATAAAATTAATGTACTTCTAATAATCTTAAAAAATTATAAAATTAAATAAGCCTATAAAAAGAATATTTTTATATTTATTTTTAATAGATCCACTGAAATTATTAATATTGGAATATATTAAAATATATAATATCAACATGATACCAATATAACAGACTCAATTATAAATATAACAAACAATGATGATCCATACGAAAAAAAAGGTGCTTAACATATGTTTTATTCTTAAAATTTGAAAATAATATATAAGTAAATAGAAAAACAAATTCAATATTTTTAATCTTGTACGCCGCTGCTTTGAAAATCGCAGCTGCCCTTCTTCCTCACAAATTACGTAGCGTTATTATGCATGTTGACGACTAAAATGGGACGTTTCGCTGCTCAAACATGACGGCTCCGGATTGACGTTTCCAACGCCGACTTCATGTTTGATTTCTAATTGGAGACTGAAAGTGTTGCAGTAGCAACAGCCAACGCTGCAGCCTGCAGCAGCCTCCCTCCTAGAGATGCTACTTCATTTCTGACAAATGGAACAGAACCCACTCACAAATGTGTGCAGCATTAGGCTGCTGTTGCTGCTGCTGTATGTAGCCTGGCCAGCCTGAGTTCTCCTGTGCAATGTCCCATCCCCTCCCGTTCACTAGCCCTGGCATGCAGCATTTATGAACAGCTTTTTTCCTTAACCACAGCTGCTCATTGAAAAGTGACCAACATCCATCAGGCAGCAGCAACAGCAGGCAGTGACACAGTGCAAGTATCCATTCTAAAAGAAAAGAAAAATATCTGCAGGTTTGATCCCCCTTGATTAATTAAAACCAGTCAGAAGAGTTAAAAAGAGGCAGCTGCATGCATGCCTGAATAAGATTCCATGAGTTAGATAATAAGGCATGCAAAATGAACATTTATTGGCCAGTCATATGGAGTCAAAACCTGTCTCCAAAGTTTCAAACACAGAGCAGTACGACGAAAAAAGTAGATAAAGAAACAGACAGCACAAGTTATAATTCAGAAGGATGACAGATGAACTCAATCCACATAAGTTCCAACATCAGCCAAAACACAGTTAAGAATCTTCCTTCAGTACAACCACCGTTGTCTTCTTGAAAACCCTCCACAAACAAACTTGAATATCCAACAGCAGCCACATCGCAGCATCCCGAAATCCAGAGAGTAAAAATTGAATTTCTCAATTCTCACCTTCAGTCATCTACATAAGGGTAGAAGTTAGTGAAACTGTCTCAAAATTGGATAAACTTTACTGCTTATGATAGAGACGGACCGGTTGGAGACCTAGAAGTAGTGGAGAAGTCCGAGGACGCCATTGGAATGGACATGGAGAGCTGGGTTGTAGAAAATGAGGTTCGGTTTGATCTGTCTTCTTCCAAATCCGACCAGGAGTCTCGCGTCTTGGGCCACTCATCAAAGAAAGGTCGGAGGGACTGATTTTCTTGCTTTACAGGCACCTGGGAACCAAACTCAGTTCCAAAGAATGAATACTGGTGCTGCTGTTGCTGTCTTGGCAGTGAGCTGATTGTTACCTGTCCATTATCTTGAGCTGATTGAAGCTGAGGATAGGCACTATGAAGAAGGGAAGGGTCTCTGGCTTTTGACACTGGAAATGAGGACACCCGTGATGGCATCAGGCGCCATGAGCTGTCCAGGGAGGAATCCATAGTGAGGCCCCTTGCACTGCCAGATTCGTCTGAGAAGAAACTATGCTCATCCACATCATGTTCAACTCCAGATAAGTACCTGCAATTTAATATTATGGCCGGAAATCAGAAACTGATTGGTGATCTAGATACATGAGACTCATTTACACAGTTATTACAACTGCTATACTCTAAATCACATATCCGGATCACCGGGCAACACAATAAGTCGTGCAAATGAATCAAAAGTTCAATTAGTGTACAATATGATTTGCAGCATATTCGCTCATTAAGCATGCCACACAAAAATCGACAACTAAAAAGGAAAATAGCAATTCAATCCCGTTGTTCATTCTAGAACAGAAGAACAATCAGTTGAAATGTCTAATATTTTGTTGTTTGTCATGTAGAAAAGCAAGCGTGCAGACATGGAAAAACTCCAACGACATGCTAATATTCCGCAAAGAACAACCGAAGACTATACAACAAATATCTAACATGCTTATTCAGGAAACCATACATCTGTTGAAGAAGGGAGAGTTGATGGGTCAACAACAACAAATGGTACCTGTTGAAGGTTTTACATATAACTCTATATCCTGCATCTCCGACTTCTTGTAGACATTTGGTAAGCAAAATATCATGGAAAGTTCTCACTACATGATTAAGGCCGATACCATACAAAGATGACAATGTGCTAGATCCTTCATTGACAATATTTACTTTTTCTTTCTAAAGCTCTCCAGATTTATGTGAATGCATGAGATAATGTGCCAAAGCAACATTGAAAAATCCAAAATAATTCCTCTTAGAAAAGAAACAATTGTACTTTCATAGGCAAAACATATCCATAAATAAAAAGAACATTAGGATTGGGTAGAGGCAATGATCATAAAATTATCACACTTCCAGTGAACTGAGAATGGACAATTGGTGAGCTTCTGCCAGAACCTGCAGCAGGTTAGCCAGCCAGTGACACCACCACACTCACCTATTGGGAGGCACTTCATTCAAGCAAAGCTAAGACACGTCAAGCCACATCAAGTGTAACAAATTCAGTAAAAACAGAGAACTTTTCGAAAGTTTTGGTCTAGTACATGTATTCTGACAGGACAAAGAACTCAAATATGTCCAGAAGATTTCTAATCACCTCCATCCGCAACTAAACAAGTCTCAAAACATTCAGATACCAATGCTAGACTTCTTTAAGGGTCATATATTGCAGAAGAAAAAGTGATGACCACATCAGGCTTAAGGGTGCCATAAAAGTGCTTTCTGCAACTGAATGTAACAGGACCAGTGCCTACTACCATAAGGTAAAAGCAAAGGCTATTGCAGGAGTATACATTTCACTAAAATTAGCAAACAATAAAATTTACTGCTATCCATTCAACCCACAAAAAAATTCATTTGCAAATATCACAGCAGGTATGGTAGAAATAAAAGATAAAAGGTCCTAGACAGTACCACAATCCCTTTATCAGCAGAATGCAGTAACCTGCGTCAGAAACTGTACACAACGAGAATACACATTTCTATGGATCTTGCCCAGTCCTGACATTCAACTAAATGCTAAAAGGTTGTAAGCATTTTCTAAGTTCCAACAGTCTGGAGTCCTGTGGAAAGGCTCCATCATCAGAAAAGAAAAAGTCCAGACATAAAATATCCATACATATCAAGGACTGACAAGAAAGGTCCTTGTTTGGCCTAGCAATTTTGCATTAAAGTCTGCCTGCAACTAGAGCCCAGGATCAGGACCAAATGGCCAAATGATTGACAAAAGGAAAGGTTAGAGCAATCTGCAGAATATAGCTACAAACTACACCGGCACATTAACAACGAACATGAAATTAGGCAATCCTGATGAGCATTCAACACCTAACTTCAATCAAGCATGCCAAGAGTCCAACAAGATGCATATTCATAAGATGCCATATTCCACTAGAAAGCCATGTAGAGAAAGGAGGCCATACCGATTGCCAAAAGGGCCAGGGTCCATGGGCAGCTGAGAGGAGCCTGCAGCACCTCCTAGGTAATTGTTTTGCATATTGCTGCGAGCTGCCAGGGAGTGGAGAGGCATGCTCTGAAAGCTTCCACCGACGCTGGCACTGTTTCCAGTGGGCGTGAGGGACGTGACTGTTGATGAGGATGAGTGTGTCTGGGAGGAAGTTTGTGATTCCACAGGCTTTCTTGAACGGTTGCGGCCACGATGCATGTGGCGCTCGCAATACTTGGAGTCAGGGTAGGCTTCCTTGGAGCACCGCCATTTCTTTCCGTCGGTCCGGCGGCACCGACCAGGTTCAGGGTCTAGTTTCTTCCCATAATAAGAGCAGTAACCAACTGAATCATAATAACAAACAACCATATACATCAGTATGCAAAAAGAAATGCATTCCAAAAAAGAAGATGGCCACAAATCAGCAATAATTATTGCAGCTAAATATCTATTCCAAATGAAAGAAACAAGGGAAGAAATAGTGAAGCATATCATCCTAAAACACACCAGGAAATTTTAAAATGTTATTACTACAATAAGCATCGACTAAAGAACTTAGTCATCCGTTTGTGCTTTCTTGTTACATGCACTTCCTGATGTCTGAACCTTGAAGCCTAAATGTTGCATCGGCCTAAACAAAGGAGATGTGAAATCGCAGCAAACAGAACTAAAAATATTCTTGCTTAAATGAAAAGTTAATGCTAGAAAGAGATTTCAGGGACAAAGATTGCAACTTTTTTATTTCCAAAACCCCCAAAAACAGTAACAGGGAGTAAAAGCAACTTAAACTCATGATGCGCATTACATTAACTTTGGAAAAACACAAACATGATATAAACCCCACAAGCTAAACATTGAAACCAAAATCACAACTTTCATCTATGCAAAATAAAGAAAAATGACAAATCATAATGTAAGAGGAACTCGGCACGGAATGAGTAGCTTACGCGCAGGGTGGTGGTAGTATCGCCCTGGCAGGGCCTCGAAGCTCCGGCGGATGGGAATGAGGAGCTCCGGCGGCACCGGCACCCCCGCCATGAGATACTTAAAGATCAGCGCTTGATGCTCCAGTTCTTGCCACTGGGCCGCCGTGAAGGGCGGGCGGCTCCCCATAGCCGCAGTGTTCATCTGCGGCCCCCGTCGCCCTCACCACCCTCTTAATGAACAGTAACAAGAACAACGACGGGAAGGAGGAGACCAAGAAGACGCAGTACTGCTGTCAGCAGCAGCAGCAGCAGCAGTAGAAGTAGTAGCAGTAGAGCTATAAGAAGAGGAAGAGTAGAAGAAGAGCTCCTCGAGTTCACTCATGGCGGAGGAGAGGGAGAGAGGAGGCGGTCGCGAGCTCCGCCGGTGAGATAAAGGTACAAGGCCTCGTCATGTTCTTTGGAATGCGGGAAGGAGGGGGCGGTGGAAGGAGGAGGAGACACACTGTGAGAAGAGCCAGTCGGTGGCAGTGTCTGAACCAAAGATTTATAGAAGAGAGCAAACAAAAATATATATCAAGGCTGTTATTGTTTCTTTGTTTTTTTATAAATTTTCTCTTTTTTTTTGAAATATTTAGTACAATGCTATTTTGCCTATTTTATTATCGTTGAAGGAGTTGTATCTTTTTTTTTTTTTGTGAGGGGAGGGAGTGGAGAGAGGTGGTGGTGAGGAGATCGATGCTTGCTGGTATTAATGGTGAGGGAGGGGTGTCACCATGAATACAACAAAATGGGGAAACTTTGAGGGAGTAAAATATTAAAGAAAGAAAAAGAAAACAAGGAGAGCAGATGAGATGAGATGGGAAGACAAGGGATGGAGGGGAGGGGGAGGAAGGGGGAAGCAAAGGAAAAGAGTGGACTGTCTCTATCTGAAACTTTGGGCTCCTGAGTGTGTGTTGGGAAGGGAGACACAGAGTATCTGTTTGCAAGCAGCAAAAGACAACTTATTTGAAAGCAGGAAGAAGAAAATAAAAATTTCCAACCACTTAAAATAATAAATACATCCCGAATACGTGTTCCTTTTATTAAAGAAGAGAGAAGAATTGAATACGCATGTATTAGTAGTACGTAGGCACCAATGTAATAAATGCGAAGGATATATATGGGCAAAGCCACTGATGTGGTAAATTGGAAACTCGGGCCATGGTTTTAACTGCGGTAGGAAGCCAAGTTGGTAAGTCGGATTCCCTTCTTGACGCTGTAAATTACCATAGACATGCAGCGAACCATCCTTCTATCATTATTATTATTTTTATTTGGGACTTGCTGCTTACTGGCCGGTATCCTTTGGGGCGACATTATTACGTGATTTTGAGTTAGGCGCACATGGTGACCGTGGAAACCAAACGAAGGGGGCATTTAATGGCGTTTTCAGCCCCATAAGCAACTAGAAGACACTCAACATCCATAATGTGCTTAAGGGTACAAACATTCCAAGCAAGTTTTTAGCATCTCGAGAGCATTTTTGCGGGTTTATTAGCACGACGGTCCAAACCATGAGCAAAGGGTAGGAAGGAAGGGATTGTAGTGGGAGTGGGTGAGCCCTAAAAAAGATCAAACCAAGTGGATGCCAACTTTGGCTCAAATAATTGAGCAAGGGGTGAGGGTGGGGCAAGTGGCTTGCATCACTTTACGAGCCCCACACCACTTGAGTGTCAAGAACTCCACCACTCCTCATGGGGCAAGTTGGAATCTTCTTATTGTGTGTTCTACTACAGAGCTCGGTAACTTTTCTTTTTGCTACTATGCCTTCGTAATGCTATGAGAGGGTGGGGGCATCAGAAGGGGGGCAATCATTCGTTTAACACACATGACTTAGCCAGCACTCCTTCAAAGATGTTATAAAGGGGGCCCCCCATGGGCATCCCTCACACCCCTTCCTTCTCCTTCTCCTCATGGTAGCTTTGTCCAACCCCAGGCAACCAAAATCTACCGTTCCCCAACAGCAAGATTAAAGGGCAAGGAAGGAGGAACGGACAGCCAAAGAGGAAAAGAGAGAAAGGGCAAGGGTGGGGGATGTGAAGGACGGAGCCTTTGCTGCTGCTGCCCCTCGGCATGACAGCAAGTGCACGTGATGGGTACGATTGCGACCGGCCAAAAAACTGCTCATTACCTCAACCGGGTCGGGGAGTCGGGTGGTATGTAGTTTTCTGATGGCTGGTGCGCCGGGGACCATCGGTTGTCGGTAGTTAAGAAGCCGATAAGAGAGATGGGGGAGAGCACAGTCTGAGACAGCCCCTCTCCATCTCCCTCTCTACTTCCTTCTCTCCTCAGCGTGGCCCTTCTCCATTATCACCATCATCATCCCCATCTGCAAAACCAGTCATTGAGAGATTTAAGCGAATGTGTGTGGGTTTGTTATGGGCAAGGTGTAAGCACTGGATACAGTCTGATTAATAGATTCTCGGTCATAAAAAGGGATACAAACCTTTGCTGCACAAAGATTGCGGTAGTTGTCAATTCGGGGCAGAGCACCCACAGACGGCAGTTTGCAGAGCCATCCGCATGTCGTATCAAAGGATCATCTGAACTGTATACGTGGGCTGTGGTAAACACTAATTTCCGTAACATGATTTAATTCATATACAAGTTCCATGTCCAGAATTCATGTCGAGTCTCTTGAAATGAAAATAATTGTGTATTGGCTTTCAGATGTTATAAGAAAAAGAAGAAAAAAAAGAAAAACCTTTACATTGGCAACTACTGGAAACAACTCATTTGCCTGAGAACCAGCTAATAATATGAATCTACCATATAATCATATCTTGATCTCATTTTGTGTAACAATCTTACAGGCCGGTGATGACAAACCAGATGGACTCTCCATTGTTACTGATTCATCAAAAAATGATTCAAAGTGAAATCTTCAAAAGTACAATTTCACATGCTCCGAGTTCGGGAACTGTGCCAAAAAAGTGAATGGCATGTGAACCAACTTCTCGAGAGATGCTACTGAGATTGAGATTGGCATGCTGACTAAACCGCATGGTCAGAAGAGTATAGTCTTCAAAATTAGGAGGATTAGCATGACGAAACACATTATAACAAGCACGGTGGCACACATGACCATGCCTCCTGTCTTTTGTGATCTCTCCGCCTGCAGATGAGACAGGAAATAAATGGACTGATCTTAGTGTTCTTAACAAACTATTGATTAATCGAATGAAGCTTCTCAAGAAACTTAAACAATAAGGACGCATGAAAGTTACTTTTATGCCAAAGGCCTCGTTTGAGAAACTGTGTTGTGGGGCCAATAAAGAAACTGGCAAATTATAGCTACCTAGATATCCATGTTGTACAAATTATATCAGCTAGGTGACCTTTATGCATATTTCATGTCTAACTTTCAGCAGGCACAATAATAGGAAGGTATACAGGGAGCTAATATAAATATCCTTCCATACAGTTAAGGAGGAAAGAGAAGGAACCTTCTGCAATTGTTTATAGCCCTCTTCTACTGAGCTCGCAACATTCTGAACATTGTAGTCAATACGGTCGATGATTGTTCCCTGCAAACTTCACATATTAGCGACTTGCATGGGTGAATTACTCCAGAAATTTCTGAAGGATGACAGACCTGATCAATCACTAGGACCGAGAGATCTTTCATGATCTGAGCAAGCTCGTTCACTGATTCCACGACCTATTATAAAGAAATTCATATGAAGCCAATTGTTCAAGATTACTTAATTAATCAACGAGGAGTGCTTGAAAGTCACGGACTACAAGTATGAAATAATCAATATATTGGAGTATACCTGTGTAATCTCCCTCTCCCTCTCCCTAGTGAATGCCTCGCTTTTTTTTAGCTTAGACAACTGAAGCTCATTAAAACCCTGTCGAAACAAGGCAAATAATTGGAACAGAAGAGAATAAGTCGAATTTCATGTGATAACGAATCTCTAACAAAGCAAAGAACAATATCATGTCTAACAATGAAGTTTTTTTTTCCATCTAGTTGAGCTAAATAATAGAGGTTTAAGAATCACCGAAGGTGAAAAAATAGAGGTACATTTAATGCAAGAAAATTAACCACACTGATGTAACAGGAAAAATTTAACTAAGCTAGGAATTCACTCCGAGCAGAAACCATTTTCTCATATAATACAAAGGGTATCCACAAGTTTTGTTGGCACAACATAAACACTTGACTAATGCAACAAAGTAGTGATAGCAACCTATGAAATGACAAATTATGTGATTATCAATTGGCTTTCTTAAAATTATATACACAAGTCAAACCCCAATTCTTTGCACGTGTAGCAGTAAGTCATTTCTCTTAGAGAAGTAAGTCCGTACACTTCAGAAAAGAACCAAGCCCTTAAGATCTGTAAGCATTAACACGACTAACAAAACAAAACTGAAAGGAAACAAGATACCACATCATTAAAGTCATCTTCCTCCAACTCAGTTCTTATGCTGTTCAGGTTCATCTCCAAATCAACACCATCCGGCACCTGAGGAAAGTAGTTACAGCATTGAGAAAAAAGGCTCAGGTTCCAGTAGTAAATACAGTTGAAGTTTTGACCTTCATGCTACATCATGAACAAACCTCTTTCTGTTGTCTAAGACGTTTCAGATAGGAATTTTGTTTTTTTCTGAATTCCATTGAAATATTTTGGAGGTCAGTTGCAAGAGAACGCTGCAGAAGTAAATTCAAAATCTATAGTCAGGTAATACAATACGCAGCAAAAGTATTTATCAAAAGTTCTTTGTGATACTTTCAGTACTGAAGCTCACAATAACCTATTATTTGATCAATCATAGCATTCACATATGTGTTTATAAAGTTCTAAATAGCTTGTAAGGACTGTAACAACCACAAGAAGCAAATTCTGTTTCTCATATTCCTATGAACCAATGGGCATCAATATTGTCACAGTTCCTTTTAAGGAAAAATGGGGACAAATGGTGCTATTAAATATGTTACTAAACCAAATATTCATTAGACACAGCAAATATTGGATGATAAGCTCATCTAGGGCAGAAAAAACACAATCGACTATGACGAGGTACCTGCACATTCTTTCGAACATTTGAATCCTCAGAAGGCTCACTAGAAGAAAATTTCTGCAATCTCTTCTCAGATGTCTTTAATAAAGCTGTTATTTCATGAGTAAGAGATTCAATCACATGTTGGTCGTCTTTCCCATCTCCAAATGAAGGCATCAAGGCTTTTGCATGGGCCTTGGCCAACTCTGAAATTTTTGTTCGAGCACGTTGCATATTGGCAGATATCTCCTCCGAAACATCCACCCAAGCTGGAGGTAAACCAACCGTGGGAGCGCCTCTACTGCAAGAGGCATCAACTTTTTATATTCACTTGCCACACTTTGGAGACTGACAGAAAAAAGGTTATGCCAGATACTACTACTCTGGAATAAACTCAGAAGAAAAGAACCAATAACAAGTTATTCCGAAATTGAGCACATTAGTAACGTACAGGAATAAAATGGTACCAACCTTGCATTATACCTCATAATGACATCAGCAGAATTAATATAAGCTGGGTAAGAAGGTACCTCCAACAAGTGCTAGCAGTGAAAAATATAGGGTGTGTTTGGTTCGCTATATGATATACCAGGAATAGGTATAATTATACTCATGGTATAATTATACTTAATTTTTATTCTCATTTGTGTTTGATTAAGAAGTAAAAGGTTTTGTGAGTTATTCCAATATGTGTTTGGTTGAATATGAGAATAGATAAGTATAAGTTATATATTTTTATTTATAAAATATTAAAAAATTAAAACAATATTTTCATTATTTTTATGATGAATTAATTATCATTAATAAACATACAATTATAAATAATATTTTTTTTATAGTTTCTCAACAATACAATCTATAAATGTAGTTTATTATATCTATTATTTCTATTGGATAGTAAGAATTAAAATTTTAAATCAAATGAACTATTTTTTTTTTGTTTTAATTATATTTATACAATATTACACATTTCATATGATTTTTATTAAATCTTTTTATATAAAAAAGTTTGGATTTATTTAAATATCTAACTTGTTAATTATTTTTATTAAATATTTATTTTATATATTTGATTTGTTCAATTTTGTTTTTTTTATTAAACATTAGATTCATTAAATTTTTATTGAATACTTTATTTGTTAATACTTATACCCAACTTGGGTATAATCTAATACCTACTATTTAGCAAGTATAACTTTTGACACATTTATACCCAAGTTGGGTATAAATATTTTTTTTAATGGCAAAACCACCCTTTGCTTATTTCGGGTATAACTTTAGTTGTTTGGGTATAAACTAAGGGATAAACCCTTATCCCTTAGTTTATACCCCAACCAAACACACCCATAGAGTATAACATTTCCATCATGATGAGAAAAAAAATCGATTTTGTTTTTTCAGTAACAAACATTATTTAATCTCTTAATACATTGTGAATACAAGTATTATTACTTCATCTGTGACATCTCCAACAAAATAAAATTGAAGGCCTAAAAGAGATCATCGGTTAAATGAACATTTTATGTCGTAATCCAATTTCTTAAATAAGTAAACTAAATCAAGAAAGGAAATAAAATGTATACTTTTAGAAACATCACCAAATAATGAAGAGATTCTATCCATTCTTAATAGTTATATATTAAACTATAAGTAGAAAGGAATGTGAAGACCTCAAAAGGGTCCAGATATGTGGATCTATCATTGGATCTATCATTGGATAAAAAACTAATTGATTGATATTGACATAAAAAAAACAACATTATGATATTATAGTTCAACATTGTACCATTATAATTTTCCAATAATGGATCCACATGCGTAGACCCTTTTCTTAATCTCTAAGTGAAAAAAAAACCTCATTGTTATACCCAAGGTTGTCAAACTTGTAAATCGGGGTCAACACGGAAAGGCCGGGTAAACACGTAAAGCGTAGGTTCGTGACACGGAACGGCCGATTCTACCCATATAATAATAATATATAAATAAAAAGCCATTAAAAATATCAATATATTTAAACTTCTACAAAATAAGAAAGATTCTAATAGTTGCATTTAAGTCATAATCAAAATAATAATTAATGATCTCCTAACTAAGCAAAATCTATTAAAAGTTAGGGCAAATAAATTGTTACCCTCACGTGCCACGTGCCTCCTGTTGCAAAAAGAAGAGAAATAAACATGAATCCCTCTTCTTTCTTATTGTCTGAAGAGGCATGAGCAGGGGAGGCTAATGGGGTCGAGCAACTTCAGAGCATCATACATACGCTCGACAACAACAAACAGATCAAACTTGGGCATTGATAGCGGCGAACACGAGCGGCAGCAGCAGCAGCAACGGTGGCGAATGCGAGCAGCGGCGGTGAATGTCAGCGGCAGTCGCGGCGGCACAAGCGAGCAGCAGCAATGAAGGCGAGCGGCTGCAGCAGCAACAAATGCAAACACGAGCAGTGACAGCAGCAGCGATGGCAGCGGCCGAGAAAGCGAGCAGCAGTGATGGCGGCGGCGGAGAAAGCGAGCACCAGCAGCAGCAATGAACGTGAGCAGTGATAGCAGCAGCAGCGAACACAGGCAAGTGCTCGGATTTAGGGTTTGGGGTCGTTTGGTCAGGTGAAAAAAAAGATTGACATGGCAGCATGCCGTGTCAACCGATTCTACGAGCCAGCACGCGATTCTATCGCCTGAGCCAGAACGGTTTTAGATACGATCCGACTCGTTTTTCCTTGGTAAGATCGTAAAATCGTCCGATTTCACGAGTTGACTCGCAATTTTGACAACCTTGGTTATACCCCATAACCTCTTTTGAGTATGTCAAGCTGACCAAAGGAACATTCCTACCTACAATTACGAAGAAATATTTGGATAGCTCAAAAAGCTTGTCCAATCATGATGATCCTTGTATAGTCCCTCTATTGCCAGGTTGTCAACTCAAGCTGAAATCTACTGTTTCATTATCTTATTTCCTAGCACCTGAAACAATCACATTCTTTTTTCATAAAATTTGTCATAATGACAATTAAAAAGGATTGTGTTCATTCAGCATCTCAGTGCATTATGTCATCCGTGGAAAAACACTACACTGAATTATTATATGTTCCATATTGGAACAAAATTAATAAGATCAGGTAACTTAGACCTGATGCAGGAATCACATATTTGACTTTACTTATGCAAGTTGTTGCTTTCAATAACTATAAAGTTACCTCAAAATGAAGAAGTACACAGTCATCCTTAGCATGATAGGAAATGAAACTTCACAAGAGCTTAATGCTGTTTTCAGAGCCTGAGCACCTCAGATAATAATTTCGTAGATAACATATGGTGCTAACATCAAGCCATGTCAATAAGTATGACAATGTTCTTTAGTTTTATATGCTCAAGTGTTTCATGGACCAAGAATGTTCAGGATCAACAAAGCTTATTTTTCCATCTTTGCATGTCAAATTTGATCCAAGCACATAAATATTTTCTTTCAGGCCTGTGATTAGATATCAAAAAAATAAGCAATTTGGTCTAAATCAGTAGAAGCAAAAGAATTACTGGCATTGGAATGGTAAAAGAAATGGCAGGTTTCATTAGAAATGGAGGATGCCAGCTCCTCTAGCATTAGATTTATGGTACTTAAGATTGCAGTAAGAAGATAATCCTATGTCATTAGACACTCTAATGATGGCCATGAGCAGTGAATACGTCTCTTGGCTTCTTGGCTCAGAAGTTCTCTTGTATCATAGTTCAGCTAACAAGAACATCGTTCTTGACGAACAGTACGTAATCAAGCAACACATACTACGATTCACAGTTAAACTACTGTGCCTTATCTCCTCAATCGTAATGGTTTTGCATAAGGGAATAACATATCCGGAGCAAATACTAGACGAATAAATAATAAAAGGTAAACTAGTAGGAATTCCATAAGCGGTTCGGGTCCATTAAACTTCAACAATTTCATCACATTAATTCTAGGGTTTCGAGGTTATGAGGCGCCTTCAGATTCAATCACGAAGTGGGAGTACCTTGAGCTGCCGGGGTCCTCCGTGCTGAGAGGGGCGTAGGGTCGATCTCCGCGGAGCAGAGAAGCGCTTACGAGCTCGATCACCGGTCCACCGCCACCGCCGCCAGAGGCGGACGTCGAAGGGCCGGAGTGGGACGAAGGGGAAGAGACCCGAACGTTGCGGAGGGCATCTCGGTACCTCCGGTAGAGCGGTGTCCGGTTCCTCGTCGCCATGGGCGGGAGCCTTTTCTGGTGCCTCGGACCACGATCGGAGGATCCGAGGGATCGGAGATGAGAAGTTCGCGCAACTTCGTTGGTCGCACTTGTGGCCGGAGAATTGCGTTAGGAGAGCGATGCGCCGGCCGGAGAAGGGGAGTAGTGTGAAGCTGAGAAGTCGGCGATGAATCCGGTGACGGCTCCGGCGAACGGCCGCCGTACGTGGAGACGTTTATACGACGGGGACGCGTTCCGCCACCGCGACTGGTTGCCAAGTTGGACGCGCAAAGGCGAGGTTTTGTACTAAGTATTTTATTGTCTTCAATTTTAGTAAAAAAAATAATTATATTAGTAATAAGTGAGTATTTTTTGTAATATCTGTTAATTTTTATAGTAACCAATTTAATGAATATTAATAACATTAATTTCGACGTGATTTCCTGAAGTTTTTTTAGCAAAATTTTATCTACAAAAGGAACCCCATAAAATAAGTTAAAAAATGAAAATTAAAAATAAATAATACATAGATTCTATTGATAAGTATTTAACTTCAAATTGATATTTTCAAATCTTTAGAGTAAATTATATGTTTTAAGAATTAATATGGCTGGAGAACTCAAAACATACACGTGTTTGTTAGCATGTCAAATCGATCTAAATAATTAGTACAAAAAAATAAGTCGAAATTAAATCATCCAGTGAAGTTTTATGTTTTATGTGTGATTGAAATTAATAGATACAGACTGCCAAATTATACGAAGTCTTATAAGTTGGATCCCTTTGGTTCATTTATTCTTTTTCTCGGTTAATAAGAAGGTAGGTGGCCTAATAGAAAAATAAAAATAAATTAGGTTTCCACACGAAACATATCAAAGATATCAACCACTCTACTAAAAATTAGTTCATTTATCCTTTCAAATAGGTTATTTTATCTCGGGTAAACTCAACTCTTATCGAATGGGGGAAAACATGAAAAAAAATTAGAAAGTACAATTGAATGTTAACCAAAGAAACCAGGAATAACCTTACTTTTTTAAATGAAAAGAACATTTTTTCTTAACCAAATATTAAAAAAATGAGTCGTTCAGATGATATGTTGTCTTTTCCCTTTCAGTTATAATAATGAAGGGCTATGTGTGTTTTGGAAAATGATAATTAGGAATCTAATATCCAGTATTTTATAAAATAGACAATAAAAATAAAAATAAAAATAATAAGTTGGAGGTTGGGTCACATTATAAATAGGTCTTTTAAGAAAATCTTTCAACTCTTTTGACATTCTTCTCTTAGAACCCTAGCCGTTAGAGACTTCCCTCTTCTCTTCTTCCTTCTCTTCTCCCAAGCACAAGGTAATGGATCTAGGTCTTCTCCTCCCTTAGGATTGTCATTTTTATTTATTCTAAATTTGTACCAAATCCCTAGGAGGCAATGGAAGAGAGGCACAACACGAAGAACGAAGAGGAAACTAGATTCAGGAGAATACAAAAGAAAAATCCAACGAGAAAAATGTATATAACATGGCGGATCCCTTTAGAATCGGTTTTCATGTTAGATCAATGTATGTTAGGTTTTATTATGATATTATGACAAATTTTAGATGATAATAACATGCCTTGAGATTCTGATTTTATTCTTCATGATGAATATATGATATTTATGTCTTAGAAAGAAATTTTCTCTTGGATTGATTAAAAATAGATCTTTATATGAATATATGATGTATATAACGTAGATTTTAAAGTCAAACATTATAGAAAACGTAGGACTACTGATCTCCATATAATAATATGCTAAAAAAAAGAATCTCGAAACTATTTAGAGAAAAAATGGGGCGAAAATCGCTCAGAAATTTCCCGTCACGGTCGTGATGGAGATGTCACGGGTCGTGATGGCGGCAGTCGAGAGGACAGCACAGGCAGAATTCACCCAGAAATCTCTCGTCATGATCGTGATGAATACGTCACGGGCCATGATGGAGAGAGTCACGGCCATGACCATCTGGTTACGGGCCGCAGCGATGGAAGATAAGATCACCCAGGCACGACCGTGACGATCATCACGGGCCGTGATGTCAAGTGAAGATCCCGCAAAAACGCACGGACGCATCGCGAGCCGTGACTGTAAAACCAACTCTATTTCGTCACGGTCGTGACAAGTTTGTCACGGGCCGTGACCAGGTTGAGTGTAAACCATTGCCCGATCACGACCGTGACCAAGTCTTCACGGGCCGTGACAGATCAGTCACGGGCCGTGACCGCTATGTTACAGGTCCTATAACTTTTTATTCTTAGATGCTGTGTAATTTTAATCCCAATGACTAACATGTGGAAAAGATAAAAGGGTTAACCATCTTCACAAAATTAATGTTGAGGCCGCCATGCATTGTAATATTTGGGAGCGACAATGTTAATGATGATGAGGGACAGGTAGATCAGCTGCTACCTAGTTCCTGTTGCTTGACTTTCTCCCCGCCTTGCAACAAATGGATTTCTCGAGTGTCCTTTTCGGTCGTGGCATGTGCACCCCCACTGACCTATTGGCGATGCCTCTAAAGACTCATGAGTCACTCAAAGTCACAATAAAGCAACCCTCAAAGTCACATCAAAGTCATTAATGGAATAAGAAGAACTTAAGAAGATAATCACTTGACTTAATTCTTGCATTGAACATGTTGCATTAGTTGCTATGGGATGATATTTATGTATGGAATATATATGCTAAATATAAAGAAAGTTTAATGATGAATGAAATGTATAAGATGAAAAGATTCAATGGTGATGAATAATGATATTTTATGATGATCTTTATGTTATGAAAAATGATGTTTAAATTATGATTATGTAGTTATATTCATGCTTTTGGTTTTATTATGAAAATTATCTTTCTATTGTGTCGTACATATCTGAGCTTTATCGCTCATGGTGGTTTTGTTTGCCCCATGCTTTGGATCCTACAGGTCAATGGTCTAAGATGGCATGGTTCCTGGTGGTGCTAGTGGCGACAGCCGACAGGTGTTCGTGATGATGTTGCTTGCATATGAGTAGTGGTCCAGTATGATGTCTGTCAGTCTAGTCTCTTTTGTTCAGTTGTAATAAGGAAAGAAATTTATTGTGATGTGAGACTATGAAACTTTATTGTCATGTAAACTTTTCGCATTTATGTTTTATGAAAATAATTATGAATATTTATGCTTTTAATTATTTTATGTATTCCGCATTTAGTTGATCAGTCTTAGTGTCAACCTTAAAGTCAAGATAATGTATGATGTGTAACGCACTCAGGAGAACATTCTGCCATGTGGCAGGGTGGTCTTTTGGGGGCGTTACAAGGAAGAAGATTTAATCTCCTGATAAAAGTCTATTATGTATTCTTTTTTTTTTGAAAGAAAGATAGATTAAGTCATATAATTCTGGGAGTCAGAATACAAAATATGGAGGATGGCCGAAGGAGGGCCTTCTTCCCAAAATGATCACTTTGCGATGTTCTTCCTAAAGTGGCCAAAAAATCGACTGCTTTATTAGCATGCCGATATACAAAATTACATGTGAAATTTTCAAAACAAGAGATAAGGTTCCAAATATTCTGTATTGTGCTTTTCAATTTCCATGGGCATGTCGTTTGCTTGTTAATGATCTGGACTAGTAGTTGGGAGTCAGACTCTGCCTGCAGCTTATGGACTCCATAGTGTATGCATCTGGTGATTCCAATCCGCATGCTCCATGCTTCAGTTGCCAACGCCGAGTGAAAATGTATCCCTTGAGCACCTGCAAAAACAAACTGTGTATTATCAGTTCGAAGGATATATCCTGCTCCCCCCACCTCATTTGGTCTAATAAAAGACCCATCTGAGTTCAATTTGAACCAAGAATGAGGTGGAGGCTCCCAAAGGCCCACAATGTGGACCTTGGGGGTGTGCCCCTCAGCACTATGTAGGGATTCTAACTCATAGAAAGAAGTCATGAC
>LTAE01003208.1:6141-38660 GCA_001647135.1 Pontederia paniculata
CGTAGAGCACATGAGAGAAGAGGGAGGAGGGAGGCCGGCCGCCGGACGAGAGGAAGAAGAATGAGGAGAGAAGGAGGAGGGAGAGGGAAAAATGAGAAGAGGGAGAAGGAAGAGAGAAAAATGAGAAGAGGGGGAAAAAATTAAGAAGAGGGGGAAAACTTAAGAAGGGAAAATTAAAAATAGGGAGGAATAAAATTTTCATCCATCAGAAAATTTCTGACGGGTATAATAAACCGTCAGAAATTTTCTGACGGGCCTCCTCACCCGTCAGAAATTTCTGACGGGTATAATAACCCGTCAGAAATTTCTGACGGGTATAATAACCAGTCAGAAATTTTCTTACGGGCCTCCTCACCCGTCAGAAATTTCTGACGGGTTTGTTAACCCGTCAGAAAATTTTTGACGGGTCTCTTCACCCGTCAGAAATTTCTGACGGGCTTCCTCACCCGTCAGAAATTCTGACGGGTATTTTTGCCCGTCAGAATTTCTGTGGGGTATTTTTTCCCTCAGAAATATTGGCAGAAATTTTTGAGGGAATATATTCCGTCAGAATTTTCGGTAAGAAAATTCAAATTTTCTTGTAGTGTGAGGGGGGAGCACCTGTAAAGACGCAACTCTCGTGCTTGGATACTTGGGGATGATTAGGGAGAAGTAAGAAGAAGAGAGGAAAAAAGCGATAAAAATTGAGAGGGAGGAGAGGAAAAAGCGTTATCGAGATAGCGAGATGTCCAATCCAAGCTCCAATGAGGTCGAAGATATTTGATTTGGCCGCATGGAGCAAGAAGCGACAATGCTTGGTTGAGGAGTAGAAGAAATGTAACGAGAGGTTGAGGATTTTAATAGGATTTAGCGATTATATTTTTACTCATTAATTCCTCGCTAAATTGGTTTTTTGCGAGTAACTATTTGCTCGCTAATTTCTCATTAATTAGTCACTAATATTAAAGTTACATTAATATTATGGATATTTATTTTCACTTTTTCTCGTTAATCCTCTCTAGTTGATCACTGATAAGTTGCAAAAAATATCAAAAAAAAAATTACTGATTGTAATGAGAAATATTAGTCCCTCACTAGTTCCATCGCTGATTTTCTCGACAATATTTGAATTTCTTTTTAAAATGTTTTCATAGTTTGCTTGTCTTTTGCTCGCAAATAGCAAGCAAATTATTGATAAAAAAATTGCTGGTTAAAGATAGCTAAATGACGTTTTTTTTGTAGTGTTTCTTTCTTTTGTTTTTTTTCCTCACTTGTTGTAGTTTTACAACTCATAACGAGCATGAGCATGTCTGGCTTCACTTTATCCTTGATTCAACATCCCTCTGCCAAGGATAATAATGAATTCCAGGCCTTTTATTCTATTAAGAAGACACGCCACCGCCACATATTGAATCTGATCTGATGTACTTTTGCCTATCAAGCTTTGAATAACTGATTCATAAGTCATGCATTGTGTATAAATATTTTAGTTATAGTAATTAACTAGTGATATTTCATGTTTGTTGTTAGAATTTTGACTGTAACACTATTCCTATGCTGAAATGCCAGATATGGAGAGGACTGGAGGCTGGCTTTAGTTTGAACTTTGAAATGAATATCTCATGCCAGTTTGAAATGCATGCTTGCTTTTTTAAGTTTGAGAAAGCTCGACAGTATGAAACTTGTGCCTTTCTGTGACCCAGTGATAAAAAAATTTACATATGCATGAATTTGGTGGGCGTCTGGCATGACTCATTTATGATTACAAAGTTAAATTGCACCCATGTATAATATGCAATTATATGACCAAACTTGCTCAAGCTGTATCAACTTTTTTTTTTGACATTTAAGGGAACAAAAATATTACAAAGTTGATTCCTTACCCTTTCTCTTCAGGGAAAGACTAGAAATCAAATAAAGAATCTTTTGTATTTTTTTTTTTTTTTGTATATCTGTATCTCACTCTATCTCTCTCTAGATCTGTCTTTTCGAGTTGTATTTACATGTAACCTGCAGCTTTGTTATCTTCTTCTTCTTCTTGTTCTTCAAGGTAATCAATGGCCGGGACCCTTGGGGCTCGGACCTGAAGGCAACCTCGCCATCAAGTTCAGGACAGTCTCCCTCGCCTTCTCGTACGCGCTCGGGTACGCCAAGTAGCTATCGCCGCTCTCGAAGCAGTCCGGCGCAGGCCTCGCCGCATCGGCACCGTGCATGGCCGACAGAGCGAAGACCGCAAAGATCAGAACCATAAGAAAAATCGCGTTGGTCCTCCGGGGACTCATCATCCTTCTGTTTGGCCCGGTTGGGTGCCCTACTCGTCCTAGTTTGCAGAGGAAGAAGAGGGAGCTGAACTTTTGAGAGCTGGTGTTTGTGGAGCTGATGAGGGTTTGCTGCTGTGCTGCTCTTGTGTTTGGCGGCTTTGGATTGCTGATGAGAGATGGCTGCATGGGAAGAGACTGCCAGAGACCATATATATATATAGCTAACGTAGTCAGTAGACAAATGAGAAAGCACGCTGTCTGGGTCAAATGTTTAGAGAGAGAGAGAGAGAGAGAGAGAGAGAGAGATCTTGTTGACCAAGTAGATGTGACCGTGAGAACCGAGAGCTGGGCGTCTAGGTAGAAACGTAATATTGTGGTGGTGCGAAGGGTATAAATGGAAGCGAGGGTGCCATGCGGTGGACTTCATCTTGTGAACGAGGTCTGCATGAGTTGTCCGTGCCGGCCATCCGGAGGCGCAATGACTGGATTGCCCCTTTGAAGCTGATGCGGACGGTGATGTAATTGTAGGTTGTGGTTTGTGGAGACGAGGCTTCGAGGCAAAAGCCGCGGCTTGGGACGGTGGGGGACGACGCGGTCACGTTTTCAAATTCCGGAGAAAACTCCACAAATATTTTATTTTCTATTTAAATGTGTGCCTGTTTTTTTTCTAATATATATATATATATATGCATATTAGTGCATATATAAATTATATATGCAAGGTGCATATACAGACTATATTATGGATCTTCGAATTAATATCACTTTCAATCTGATGATTCAAAATACAGACAATTTATATCGCTAGATTAAAATGATACTGATCCAAAAATTCAAAGCATGTGTATGTACAATGCATATACATTTTTTATATGCACGTTAATATTTCTCATATATATATATATGAGATAATTTTTTTAAAAAAAGTTTTATCATCTCGTGATTGTTTAGAAAATTGTGTTTTAGATCTGATTTATTAGCTATTCTTAATTCTTTAATATAGTAAAAAAATATTAAACATAACACATAAGCCAATGAAATTATTTTCAATAATAGTTTAATTTTTTTTCTTTTTTCTTATATTAAATAAGTACGAGTAAACTTGATAATTCCTAACATTATTATACACGGGACTTGATGGAATGAGTAGGAGAAGTTCATAAATTAAAATTAATTTGTAAGACGATCCGAACAAAAAAAATTTTATATCACAATTGGTTTTCTGTCATTCTTTTTCAACTTTTATACATTTCCTCATTAATAAAAAAATCTGATTATTAGAAAAAATATTTTTCCTAAACAACACATGGCGTAGAAAAAGAAAGTTGGTGGAGAGAGAAAACAGGAAAAACCTCATTCGGGGGTCGGTCTTTGATAAAGATTTCCAAATCGGAATCACGTTGTTGCATTGCCTCCGTTTTATTCATAATTTTATAAATTATGCAAACAACTTAGTTTGACATGGATATGGATGACATCAACCACAACGATCTGTCTGTCTTTTTGCCCCCCAAAAGATATACGACTTAGAAAATTTCGGAGTCGACTTTTGAAAAATTAAACAGTCTAATTCCATGTGTGTGTTCTGTGTAGTGAGAGTTGGTTAACGGCGGGTCTTAGAATTAAAACGACCAATTCAGTGCACTTGCATGGTACGGGTCTTTGAGTACGTTTGGTTAGATAATTTAATATGATATTATAGCATATTTTCTTCTGTTATCATCCATATAAAAAAAGAAATATTAAGAAAATTCTCTTTCTCGAAAATAGCTCATATGATATAATATACATCATCTCTAATCTTAATTGTATATAAAATTGAAACATGCAAGTATTCAAGATACGAGCTGGTCAGCATGAAATTAAGGATCCATGATTTTTAGTTGAAGTGTTGATACTCAAATTTACATGACGTGCCTGTTCATTCATTTGGTTCTTACAAAGGTAGGAATCATTCTAGCTGACTTACGCGGGCACTGTTATTATAAATTAATCGATTAGATATATTTCTGGTCAAAATCATATCGATTACACCGTTTGCCGTTTACTAAAAATAATTGTAAAATATTGATGGTTTGAGTCTTCGGGCAGTGCCACTGCCACTGCGGGTGACGGATTATTTATAAACAGTTCCATGCAGAAGTACACGTCGATTGCTTGCTTGTTTGGTTTCTTCCAAATTAAGCTACAAAAATATATTAAATACTCGACGAAGTGTATAAATGATAACAAAAAATAAATTTAATTACTCTCAGTTATTTCATTTGTCAGCTTTTTCGCAAGTCTTACTGAGCGTCGACGATAATGAATATTAAAAGTTAATATTTCATAATTCAAAGTTAAATTAGTTCACTTATCAATTAACTTCATTTATTTATCAACTGAGTCAATTTACTCCCCGAACTATAAACATAAATGTCCGTGTCATACGTTCTACTATAACTAAAAAAATAACAAAAATACTTTTTTTTTGGAAAAAGAATTAAACAATAGGTAATAGTTTGCATGTAATTATTATATAAGTGGTAAACTTAGAAGGATCAAATTCAACTGATCCATATTTAACTCGCATCCAAGAATCAACTCGTGGTCCTCAAACCACCTCTTAAAATTATATTAGTATTTTGATGCAAGCAACTTTGAGCTCGGACCGAAGTGTAAATGCATTGTCCTCATGCGTGCATTTCCCAAGTCAAGGGTTGAGATATGCTCTCGAGTTAGATTTGCTGGTATAATAAATATATACGTAGTCAGGACTCGTGTTGTACAAGCAAGAGAAAAAGGAATTAGCTAGGAGACAATGATCTGCTAAAATCAATACGATAAAGTATTCACCAAATGCTACTATACCATATTAGTTGCTATATGTTATCCAATCGAAAAACAATCACAAGATTAATAGGGTTGACCCTTGTATGCCATATCCTACCTTAGTCTAATTCAAAGATTATCAAGGATGCATGTTAAATAGAACAAAAAGTATCATACCGAAAATGGCAAAAATTTATAAACAATATATATATATATATATATATATTAGTAAAAATAGATAAATTTAGATATTAAAATATCTGAAGATAATTTTTTTAAGCATTTTTAATCATGGGATTCATGTAATTGATTTGATTCACAAGTTATGAAGTTTACCTCGTAAGTTACAGCACCCTAAAACATCCAAGTATTTAATTAGCATATAGCTTAAATTTACATGATTTCGTATTCATTTATTTGACTTGCAACGGTAGGAATCAATCTAGCTGAATGTTATTATAAACCGATTAGATATATTAATTCTGGTCACATTAATATTTATGTCGTTTTACTAAAAAAATGCATAATGTTGATGGTTTAGGTCTTCGGGTAGAGCTAATGGCAGTGACGGATTGTCTATATATATATATTCCAGTGGCGGATTTTATATGTATATATCCAAACCAAGCACTTATTAAACAATGGCATAACATAATAAACACAATGAGGCTGTGTTTGGTAGTAAATGTTTTGGTATATTAGTTTTTAAAAACTATATTATTATGTTTTCGTGTATTTTAATTTAAAAACATATACAGTTTTGGGTATATCGTCTCTAACAAAATTTTAGAAACTCAGGTTATTGAACAAATTACAGTTTTTATGTAAATTTTTCGGTTTTTTTTTCTCAAAATGTTGATAATAGGCTTTAAGGAAAGTAAGTCACGTCTATTGCAACAAGAATTCACATACAACAATAAATAAATGAAATTCACTGATGACTGATCCAAATTTGAATCTCATATATTATAATAATCAGTCAAGTTCAAAATTGAACCTTAAAATTATATTAATATTTGATGCAATTCCATGTAAATGCATCCCCCATATTTGACTCGACCGCGTTTTTCCCCAAGTCAAGATTCAGCTTTCTAATATGCTAAGAGTTGGTAAGAATAACTACCTAGTCAAAGTTTTCGTTAATTTGTTGGGGCTTATGGTGTGCAATTGCGAATGATAATTTTGGTGTACTATGACTTCATTGTGCATCCTATTCTTTGTAGTGCAAAAGTCTAAATTGGTTAGTAAGAGATTAAGAGAGAGAACCTGAGAGAGAAAATGGTAAGCAGCATGTATGTTTTTCATGTTTTTTTATTTTATTTTTCCGAGTTATTAACTACATATTCATCTTTGTTTCTAAACTAAGGAAATAGTCTTTTTTTTCATGAACTATTAACGTTTTCTTGGATCTCAACCTAAACGGGAGTAGTCCAATGTATCAAGGGATTTCCTCTTTTTTACTTCGAAATATATATATATATATATATATATATAAAGTTTTTTTTTATGTTTAAATCGCTCAAGTTTTTAATACTTAGTATTTGTGTCAATTTCTTTGATAATATGACTTCGTTATCACATCAATAAAAAAGTTATCAAGTACATTAAAATTATCATGTCCCACCTGATAAAAATAAAAGGAAAAGGTACATATTCATTTTTTTAATGTGGTCACGATAATACTCTTAATATGTGAAATTATATATTTTTAGCAGAATAACAAAGATCTTCCACATACAAAATATAAAATATTATGGATATGGGTTAAGGGTTTGAATGAGGGCATTAATAGCTCAAAATTATAAATCTCAAACACATCGTCTGGGTTGGATTAGTTATTTGTTTGTAAACACATGTTCAAGTTTTTTAAAAAAAATGTTATAAATGTTTAATGTGTTTATTACAAATGAAAAAACAAATCTGCCTCGAGGTCTTAAAGTTGTGAAAAACAAACTATTTGTCAATATCGTAATTAATACGATTATTCTTTAACATCTCTTCAACTATAGTATTTATTCATACTTAATTTCAAATTATAAACTTATCATTTTTAGTCTTTCAATTCATTTCGATTTATCATTCAAATCATTCAACCAAGTTCCGTCTGAATAATTAATTTGTTTTTAATAATTATAAAATATCTTTCTTTACTTCTTTAAAATAAGGAAAAAAAATCATGAACACAAAATTATTAAAAATATATATATTAAACATTAATTTTTACCCCTATTTAGTTATTTTTTTAAAAAAATATTTTAGTTATATTAAAAAAAATAAGGATAGAAGATATAAATTTTAGAATCACTAAAAAGATTAAATTAACAAAATTTTTGATAGATAATAAATTATGCACGTGTATGCCTTTGACCGACGACATCTTTGATATGTATTTGCTTGTGTCGAAAAACAATAAAAGTTATATAGACTTCATCTTTAAGATATGTGTCTGATAGTAAAATTGAAGAACTATTTAAAGGGTATATATATCCAATCCGGCAACTTTACGAATATTCTCGATCTTTTGATTTGTTGCATGCAAAGTTCTTCCAAACGGCTATAATCAGTTTACTTATTGTGCGGCTCACATGGCATCCACATCACCTCGTAAGAACACAGAATACCCTTGAATAAGCTAATCCATTTATATATATTCTGGCTAAATATTTGATTTTTTTATTAATCAAAATTAAACTCTTTCATGAAATATAAATATGTGAATGTCTCATAATCAATTGTAGTAGTCAAACATATTCCGATAAGATTAAGAAACTCAATACAAAATTAAAAGAGACATCTAATTTAGGATCATTATTCATGTGTAAATAATATTCATCACGAGCAAAATCCAATACAAGATGTAATCTTCTATGAGTTATAAATCCCAATATACAAGATACATTAGATATAATTATCATGATAAAATAAAGTATGAGGAGAATATAAGTCGATAAAATTCTAAAAACATAGCCAACACTAATAGTTATCCAAACGAGCTTTTTTCATAGGATATGAAGGTATCCAAACAGGCCCTAATAGTCCAATCCTAATAAATCAATCTTTAATCATTAATGTTATGCGATGCAACATCTCTATTTTTTTTTCGTACAATACTATGCAATGCTCTATTTTCTTTCTATACAATACTTTGTGATCAATGCTTTGATTTCTTTTTCATGCGATCCTTTAGATAAATGCTCTGGTTCTTTCTATGTAATACTTTCAAAGCTATGATCAATACAATATTTAATTCAAATGGATTATTTTATTATATTTGACTTATTTTATTAATGTCTTTAAAGGTAATTTTGAGGGTGACTTTGAAAGGAGGTCATAATCACTTTGGAGGTTCGCCAATAAAAGGTTAGTGGTGATGCACAAATCATGACAAATCCCTCAAGGAGAAGGATGATCAAGAATCCTTTTATTATAATATGGGGAAACAACTAGACAACACGAATTATGTAATAATTGTTCCACCAGTCCCCACCAATGTAATGATATAACTTTGGCTCCTAAACTATGCAATTCATATATGCCGACCTCAACTTTTATTTAGTGAACATGATTGAGCTTTATCTTTTCCACATAGTCATCCTTAACATTCATAGAAAGTTTACAACCATCTATCATCTAGAATTCATAATAATATATATATACCTTCAGCCAAGCAAACATCGGCCATGTCCCATCAGAACATGGGCCATATTATGTGGCATGAATAATATCATCCGACCTCGCCATGTTAGCATTATCGTGGACCGTGTTAGGGCATGACATCGCCTGTATTCATCCATGCATTAGCGTTAGGGTAACGTTCGCCGTATTCGGCTCAACCTCGGGATGAGTTCCATGCCCGGTATGATTATTAGGATTTTCTTCTACAACGGACATGGTATGTATTTGGGGATGACACAATCCATATTCTGATTAGCCTTCAGTTAATTTATTAAATAACCAAGGACACACCCTCCGCATCGAGGAGACATGGACATGTCCGGTGTCTCAAGGAAGTGCTAACATTTGGCGCGACCGTTAGAGTTTTGTCCCTACGAACGCGATCGTTCTGTGGAGGATGGGATCCATGTCCAGCCATCCAAAGCCATGATTTCATAATTTTTGTTGGATTAAATCCAAAGTTTGGTACAAAAATTATCATCTGATTGGGTCCGAATAATACTGAGATATAGATGTTAAACAGGGATTTGAAACTCATGATCATATCCATAAACTACTAATATTATGGTAGAAGCCTAGCATGCAATTATTTATCATAACAAACATATCTAAAGAGATTTGCCTATGTAAATACATATTTTCATTAGGTTATTTTTTTATTCTTTGTGTTCTACTAATCCTCATTCTCGTTCTCTCGAACTCCACACTAACATCGATCTCCTTCACATTCTCCTCTACAACTATGGATAGAAGAAGAGAAAAAAAAAAAGAAGAGAGAGAGAGAATCCTGTGACAACTAGGGCTTGAGGGAGGAATAATGAATTATCAGAGTTTCCTCACCCTAAGGGTCTTTTTATAAGATTTTTTAGGGTTTCATTTGAGTTTAAAACGAATAAGACTCTATTATATAAATTTAATCCAAAATCAAATTAATAAAATACCATTATTAAAAGATAAATTAGATTTTAAAATCGGTGAGCACAATACGGTCTGTGTTCAATTTAAACATGTTGCGTATTCAATCTGAACACGACCAATGTTGGGCTTGGCATGCGAACCGAGTGTTACAATTTTCCTGCCACATCAACCTAACTAATTCAAATTTAAAATATTAGAGAAATAAAAAAAGAAATGGAGGATAAGAATAGGGCGTATCTCTATCCCTCCCTCCCCTTCCCTCTCCTACGAGGTTGCCTTGTTAGATATATATCATTTTTTTATATTTATTAGTCTCTCTCTCTCCTTTGGCGAGATTGACCCCTTGGGACGTGTAGGAGGGGGCAACAACCTCTGATTTTTCTTAACTTTTATTAGTTAGTGCTAACTGGACAGAGAGTTAAATGGGTGATATCTACCACATGAGTGATTCAAATGGTAAATTGGTCATAACTAGCCGGGAGGATTTTGCATCCACTAAATTAAAAACTTGAGGATAATCTTGATGTGTAAGAAGATATGCATTTTCAGATGAGCGGATGGAGGAATCGTAAAATGGCGCATATTTCTTTTATAGGCCGATACCCACAATATTCGTCCCTCAATTCCAACGATTGATTTGTGCATTGTTTCCGTCTCTGCCCTGTGCACCACATTTCACCATTGAATCCGGTGATCCCTCCGCATCCTGCAGTCCATGTTATATTCCGTTGTTGACATGAGTGTGATCGCTATTTCAGATGGATTTGGGAGAGCAAGCTGGATGTGTACGTTATCTGCTGTCACAAGCACCATCATCGCACGCCAACACTAATGTTTCAACCACGTGCTGTCATGCACAATCATTGGGTGTGAGCAGTGATCACGACGGTCACCAAATACATCATTCTTCCACTTGACCATCAAGGTCACTATGTGCTAGCACTCCCACCTATTCATGTAGAGTCATTTGGAGATTTATCCTGAAGTTCACTATTCATGAAAAAAACTTTGTACTGACTGAATTATTTCAGAATCCTATCAAGCCGACATGTTTAATGAAATTTCAACTGTGTTTCGTTTAATTAGTGAATAAGCTAACATATCACTTATAGGCACATATGTCACCGTACATATTGATATTATATCTCAATATATTTTTTTTTGAACTATTAGCGTCATTGTATAGAAAACTTATCGTTGCTTAATTATCACAGTACCTAGGAAGTGGTCCTTTGACCAAATTAAAATATAGTTCTAAAAGAAAACGTCTGAGCCATACATCATGGGTGAATGATGTATTGCAAGCAATATGCTCAACCTCTTATTTGTGTCTAGTCACACATCCTTGTTTCTTGCTAGCCCAAGAAAAGACTACACTACTTAGTAAGAATAAGTGACTGATGTGGACTTTCGGTCATCTATATCACATTCGAAGTTCACATATGAATATCTTATTGCCTCAAGTGTGTTTGATTGTGATGTCAATTTCAGTTGTATTGTCATTTTCACATATTTTAGAATTCACTTAGTGGCCTTCCAATGGACATTACTAGGAGTATTTTTAGAATCTACTAACTAGGCTTATAACATAATCCAAATTGGGTCTCATACATAACATTGAATACATCAAGTTTCCCATCACTCATGTATAGGGCTCCTTTAAGGATATCTTTTCTACATTAGGACACCGACTTTTACCAAGTATTTTTTTTCCAATGAGCCATGTCGGTGTTGGATTGCAATTTTGCATCCCAAAACTTCTTAGCATTTTATTAATATATTATTTCTGATTAAAACTCAAACTTCATGAGTTTCTATCACATATAATTTGAATGCTTCCCCCACGTCTATCATTTCAAATTATTTGCTCAATTTACTGTTGATTTCATTAAATATTTCTACAATATTTTCGACAAACAAGATATCATCTACATATGGTGACAATATCACAAAACTACTTTTAGTTTTCTTGATGTATACACAATGATCCAATTTATTTGTCCTGAAACTAAATTGGACTTTTATCTCATGAAATTTCAAGTACCATTGTCTGGACAATTGTTTTAAGCCATAAAGTAACTTTTCAACTTATACACTTTATTCTCCTAACCTTTCACCTGAAACCCTTCATGCTGTCATTTCACCTGAAACCCTTCATGTTGTCACATATATACAACTTCTGGCAAGTTTTCATTTAAAAATGTTATCTTCACATCCATTTGGAGTAACTCCAAATCTATATATGCTACGATTGCTAAGATAGTCCGAATCGACATACATAACTATTGAAAGTCTCCGTCTTGATTAGTGTTACCTTGGCTATCAATCTAGCTTTGAATACCCATTTGCACCCTATGAACTGTTTATCTTCTAGCAAATCACATAATGTCTATACTCCATTTCGATCAATTGAGTTTATTTCCTCTTTCATGGTGACCGACCTAATTTTGTCTCATCAGAAGCCATTTCTTCTTCGTAAGAAATATGATTCGTATTATTTCTATCTCAACATCGATGGAGTAATACAAAGCCTCGCACTTGTACATAACATAATTATCCAAATGTGCGAGTTTCGTCCGGGATCATTTTGAGTCGGTTACTCTCATGGAATTAATGGGTTCCTCTAGTACTTCTTCCAAAGGTATATCATAATGTATATGTTCAATTGCCACCGTTGGATAATAAAATGTGTCTCCGAACTGTCTCCACCATCTATAAATTAAATTGCTAGAGGAACATCATCTTTTTGTACATGCTCTTTTTCATTCTCAAGAAACTAGCACATTGACTTTTTATGAGACCATTTTCTTGATGAAAAAATTTATACCCTTTGGATTTTTCACTATACCCAATAAACTATCATTTCCTTCCTAAAGTCATGCTTGTCCTTAAGCTGACTAGAAACAAATACGTATGCTTTACATTACCATTTTTGAAAATAACCCAATTCGTGCTTCCTGTCATTCAACAGTTCATATGGCGTTAATTCTATTGACTTTGTGGGAATTCTCTTATGTATGTAACTCACGGTCATAACTGCCTTACCTCAAATTTTTTTGGTAGATTCTAATGGGACAACATATATCTTACCACATTCATCAATGTTCTATTTTTTCTTTCTGTCATTTCAGTTTATTATCGTGTATACAACATCATAGCTTGTCTATGTATGCCCATGGAGATACAATAATTCTCAAATTTCTGAGAGGTATATATAATCTCATCCTTTAATTGCCCTAAGACATTTATAAGTCTTTCTAACATTTTCTCTACTTCTGTCTTATACCTCTTAAATGTCATTATAGTCTCAGCTTTTCTTTCTAAAAGGTAAACATAACAATGTTTATAGTAGTTGTCAATAAACGCGAGAAAATATTCATTGCTCTTAAGTTGGAACACTTGGTGGATCACAAATATCAAAATAAATTAGTTCTAATAATTCTCATAAATGTTCCTCTAATGAAATGGGTTCTTGTTATCTTACCAGTCAAACAATGCTCATAAGGCATTGTCCTTGTTTCAGATATGTTGGATACTAATTTTATTTTCTTTATTTGCTCCATTTACAAATTTCAAGGATGTCCAAGTCTCTCATAAGATATATAAGACATAGTATATTAAGGAAGAGACTTTTATTTCACCATCCTTCATTGCATTTAGGCAAGACATGTCATATCCAAGTACATACATTCTCATTGCATAGATCTTTTTGTTCTTACCTGTTGTAACCTAACTTCAAATTCCTTTTGTATTAGGACAAGAACTTAAATTAAATTACACCTAATAATTGACACATACAAAATGTTCTTAAGAATCATGTAGTTGTCGCCAAGGTCCACCTTATATTCACCAACACCCTCTACATTCAAGTAGGTGTTGTTTCCCATGTAGATTCTATGTTCCCCCTTTGATAATATTTTGAAGTTAATAAGACCCTCCTTGATCTTGGCAATATGGCGGGTTGCTCTTGAGTCAATCTACTATCCTTCGATACCAGTCGTTAATTCTAGCGATGCACTTCACCACGGTGTGAAGGATAATTTGCTCGAGTCTACGCCTTTCTTCTATTGGACACTTCATTGTCCATGTTGCGGACTCTTGTTATGGCCGTGTCCTCCTGCACTTTAGCGACAATTTACCTTGAAATGACCAAACTTTCCACAAGTGTGATATGATCCTCTTAAAACCTTCTGTGTTCTTGTCTTGAATTGCTTCTTTCTTAGGCTGAATTTTGGTCCAACAGTTTTGCGATGATGCACAACATGGACTTCCTCCTCTTGCCCTTCAACAATTTTCTTCACTTCGAAGATGTCTTTATTCTTTTTTTCCTTGGCCATGTTTTGTTCAATGGCCAGGATGGATGGTAATTCAACCACTTTCTTGATCGGTTCATTAACACATACAATTGTGATGGTCATATCGAAGGCTGGTGGCAGGCTATTTTTCACAGAAGTTATTTGCAGGGGTTCAGGAAATGCACATCTTGCAGCTTCTAAAACCTTGACCATCATGATTATTCTGTTGACGTGATCTAGCACATTATCGTTACTCGTCATCTTGCAAGTGGTCTACCTTGACACATTCATGTCCCTTTTGGATGTCTACTTTTCTTTTAAGTATTCCTAAAGCTCATAAGCGCTCTCATGTGTCTCAAACACACTGATGAGATTGTCCTCCATGTACTAAGGTTCTTGCTTTAATCTCTGTGCTTCCTTTGTTCCATAATTGCTGCATGAGCCACCTTTTGTTCTTTGGTGGCTCATTCTGGAAGTGTCGATGGAGCACGTATGCATAATTTTGTAGGTTATCGTGAACTAGTTCATGCTTGATTCTACGACTCCAAATGTCATAGTTGACGTTGTTAAGATAACCCAATTTGGTTGATTCAATGATAATGAACTTATACATGTTTGTTTTCTAAAAACAACAAATGTGAGTAAATGCAAGAACAAAAATTATATAAAAATATTGTATTCAAAACAAAATTTAGGAGTTGAATAAAGAAAATATAATTTATTTAAAAATGTATTCACCAAAAATTATTGAAAGTTTCACTTAAAAAATTATAAGAGTTCAAATTTAAAAAAAATATAACAAAAAATGATCCAAAATTTATTATTTTAGAGAAAATATAATATTCCTTAAGAACAACAACAAAATATTAAATTCAAAATTGTGACCATTTTAGGGATTCAAAATAAAAAAAAATATTTTCAAAATAATTTTTATAAATTCTTGGAGGTAAATATTTTGAAATAATAACAAGGTTAAAAAATATATAAACAAATTTAAATTCAGGACTCTTAATGCTGATAAATCAAAATGTGTTTTAATAAATTTTGATTTAGAAATTGTATTATTTTAGTGGAAAAATAAAATTTGTTTAATAGTCATGTTCTTGTAATAGACTGTTTTGAAAGTAAAATTATGGAATTGCAATTAAATAATAAAGTTTGACTTAGAAAAAAGTACAAAAAAATATTTATGATTTTCAACTTCTATTTATCATGTCGAAATATTTTTTTATGGGAATGATAAGGTTTAAAGTGCTTTAGGGAAGGTTGAAAAAATAATGCTACATATAATTTTCAAAAACAAGATTTACGAATATGACAATTGAATAATGTTGCTCCCTTATAGGAAATATAAGGGATTAATGGAGGTGAAACACCCTTCTAGGTGTTTTACCGTAGAACACTTATGTGATCAACCATCTATTTTTAATATGTGGTTTAGATTAAAAGAGGAGAGAGAAAGTTGTTATATTATTTCAGTTAGGTTGTTTTAAGTTATTTTTAATCTGAACCACATATTTAAAATTGACGGTTGATCATATGGGTGTAGTTCTACTGTAAAACACCTAGAGAAGTGTTTCACCTTCATTAAACTCATATATATATATATATACATATATTGAAATAAAAACTTTTCAAAAATAATAATGAGAAGATATAAGAGTTTATATATATCTCCAAAATAATGATGAATAAAGTTATAATAACATTGAAATTTTAATATAGACTTTAGGTATAACAATAATATGTAAATATTTGGGAATAACAAGTGAATTTAAATTTACAGTAATTAATCAAAATTTGCAGAAAATAATAATTCCTAAGTGATGATTATAAAGTTCTAATAATGGTTCAATTTAAAGAAGTTAATGACAATAACTAATTCTGCATTTAATTTCAATGTGTAAAATTCAAATATCTATGAATGATAATAAAATATTGTAAAAGAATTATACAAAAAAAAATTATGTTCAAAAGTGTCAGACAAATGGACAAAAAAAGAAGGGGCAGTATTATAACTATCTTATAAGGTGGCGGGTAAAAGTACGTATGAATCGATGATCGGGATTAATCATGAAGTACAACTGATCTATGTCTAGGATAAAAGAAGATCTATAATTTTGATCCAATCATAGTTATAGCAGTCGTGATTAAAAATTTGCATGCATCAATGATCTAGATTAAACATGTAACATAATAGACCAATGGCTAAGATTTAACTATCTAATAATATGCATGGATCGATTGTCTATATTAAACATGTAACATAATAGATTGATGGTCAAGATTAAATGATCTGATAATTTATCTATAATCGTCATTAATTGCTACAATGTCATCTTCTACCTTTGAAGAAGAAGGTGCACTGTTCATCGACGTTACCAGGGGATCGTTGTGGGTGGCTGGCAAGTGTCGATCTACTCGTCCAGGTGTTCGGAAGGTCCTACATGAAGCATTCTACATCATCAATTTGGTGCGGCGTCATATTGGTGACGATCGATTACCAAGGGAAGGTTGTGCGAGTTTTTGGAGCATTCATTCTGTGTCAGTAGTGATGGAAAAAGGTTGCAGCATGAGTGGCGAGATCAGAGCGCATCACAAGTGAGTCAAAGGAGAATATCGCTCAAAGAATTAGTTTTTGCCGGCGTGAGATGCTCTGATATCGATGAAATGGATTTTTCGGCGAGCATATGGCGGACTCTTGGTTGATACCTCCCATCGCCTGTCCCTCAATTCCGATTGTCCGCACACTATTTCCTTCTCTGCTCTAGGCTCCACATTTCATTGTCCACGTTATATTCCAGTGTTGGAATGGATGTGGATGCCATTCCAGACGGTTTCAGGAGCGTGAGCTGGCCATGTAAGTTATCTGTTGTCACGCGCACCATCACTGCATGCCAACGCCAGTTTGAGGTGGAGTTTCGACCGCCTATTGTCATGCACGATCGTCGGGTGCGAGAAGTGATCACGGCGGTCACCAAATGCAACATGGAGTAGTTGTATCGTGTAAAGTTGGATGACGATTCTTAAATTTAAATCGACTTCTTTCAAAAGATATGAAAAAGCCAATTTCAGAAAAAAGATTGTATTTGGCTTTGCAATGAAAACTAATAGGTAAAATATTTTCTTTCTCAAAGTTGTATGTAAATTCATGATCAACTGAAACACATTTTGTCATTTAGTATGTGGCAAAACATAAGATAATAGAAATTATTTTCTCCAACCAAATAAGTTTGACACTATGAATTTGAAAAGAAAGATTAATAAATTGAATAAATAATGTATAAAAATTCTGTAAAAAATATGAAATCTACATTCAAAATCTTAATAAAAAAATGAGCTGAAATTAAAAGGCCTTAAGCCACAAGTTAAGCTATAACTAAAGTTCTTGCTAGAGCCATGACTTGTCCATAAAAAATAAGCGCCAAATCTGAGAACACCCTCTAACAAAATGAGATCAGAACACCTTGTAATAAGTTTGATGCACATAAAATAACTACTGAAAGATAGTTGGGCGGTTACACCAAATAAACTATTTGATGAAGTGATTTCATCAACAATATTTAGTGACATCCTCAATAGCAACCTTCTTAAACATCTTTATATGAAACGTAAATAAGTTTAGATTCTTATTGTCATATAATAACTATTTATCTTAGTTTTGGGATGAACATCATTATTTGTAAGTCATATTTTCTTTTGTTATGATTTGAATAATTATTTACATAGATTTTTTTCAATGTAAAATTATAGTGTGAATACAAATTTTAATATATATATATATATATATATATATTCTTCAAGGTAAACGGACAAAAATAAATTACCTATTGCATTAAAGAAAAGTTATTTCAAATGTATTAATATAATCATTTGAATAATTATTATCTCATGCCCATTTACGTCATTTTGTACAAATGAATCTATTCAATCGCCAAATTTACCAAAAACTTATTTGTTGATTTCTTAATTGAATATTTAAACTCTAATTGATGTTCATTAATCACTAAACATTAATTAACTCACTATACATTAATAAAATTATTATCCGCTTATCAACCACTCAAAATGTCAAACAGAACCGTAGTCCAACTAAAGAGTTGAATATGTTGATAAGTCTTGAATTTGGTCGTTGTGAAATACCATCGGGAAAGGGAAGTTTACCTTTTATATTGGATAATTTTATTCTAATTGATCAAATGCTAACAATTATTACCTTCCGTGAGCTCTATGATATAATTCAATTGGATGGGCTCACTCTAAATTTTCCAAGCGATCCACCTTATTTTGCTATTGAATCTGTTAGTCGGCTAGATCCCTCTCATCAGTCTTCGTCGTTGATCCACTTCCTTTGCAGTTGAAGGTGGTCGTCGACCCATGGCCGATGACCCTCACGTAATCTAATCAAGACAACCATGAGTCCACTATAGGATCTTGTGATTTTCGCCTTCGATATATCAACGACCGTCTCCATCCCATACCATGAGCATTTATTCATTTGAATTAAAACTTGTTCTGTACTATCTTGGCTCATGAGAATTATAGATATGCATCTTATGCAGCTTTATATGTTGAAATGTCATTGAACATTAACCACAATAGTAACACACTTCCAATTTTATAGACTAAATGTTCTCAAATTCCTCGATATGAAGTTGCTTTGCCCGTAGAGCTTGCAAAGGCTTTCTATCATTCCAGGAAGATTTTAATAAATCATTTGAATGAACCATATGCCTCCATTCCTATTTCTTTGCACATAGAGATGACGGGTAATGCAAGCAAATTATATATAAACAATCTTTCAAATGTGTGACATTTGGAGATTGAGAATGCTGGTTGCCTTCAACATTAGAACGAGTGTTATGGGTGGTGGATTAGCTGGGAAAGAGAAAGTTAGGTTTTATGTTAAAAGAATATTAAAATATACCCAAGTAGCTAAAATGGAGATGCAAAAAAGAAAAAGAACCACTTGGATGTCTTGGGCATAGCATCCCCGTTAAACCCTTTATTAATTTTTCTTAAACTTGATTTGTTCTATTATTAATGCAATGAAAAATAGAAAATGTGAAAAAATGGAAAAGTTAAATGAAAAATAAGAAACAAATAAAAATAAAAAATAAAAATGTGTGAAAATGACAAGAGAAAATTAATGATGTGCTTTATTGCATTGTTTTCTTAATGTAGTGTGAAAAGAGAATTTTTTTTAAAAAAAATACTCTTAATGTCAAATCACATGTTTTAATGACATTGAATGGAATAATAAAGCAAATAATTATTATTTTGTATGCTATAACAATTGAATTTTCAATACAATTTTTTTCTGTGACAAATAAAAGTAGAAAATTTTCAAGTCGAATGTTTGCTTGTTGAAAAGAAGATAATAATTTTTTTTATAAAAATATTGAAAGTGATGACAAACAAAGAAGGAAAATACATAATCATTGTGATGCTTATTCACTAGTTGGTGAAAAAAATGGTACAAAGTGCTTCAAAAAATTATTTCAAAAAGATCATATTCTAAGGTGCTCCATACGGTACAATACAAGATTGTATAAACTATTCGAATGAAACAAGACAAGAAAATGTCGATAACAAATACATTAGTGCGATTGCTAATTTCAAACAGAAGAAAAGTGATGGGGAGTTAGGGGAATTGTTTCAAAATGGTGTATGATAGCAAAATTGGAGATTGAGAAGAGGGCATACAATGAATGCCACATGATAGGTCATTGATACTTTGTTCAGATGTTAAGGTGATGATGCTTTGATTATTTTATTTTTTTCCAATTATTTATCATTTGATTTAATTTATTTCTTGGTAAAATACGGGGAAAAAATAATCATTGAATGTGATGGCAAAGAAAAAGAGGATGATGTGTGCGAAGAAGAATATGATCACTATGGATCTCTTCTTATATGTTTTCTTATGATGTACATTTCTCATTTTGAATCTACTAATTTTGAATTTCATTTTTTACTTTTGTAATGAATATTTAATCTCTTTCTCATTGCATGTGTTGATGAGCCTATCTATGTTACCAAAATTTCAATTGTCGGTGAGGTATCCACTGAACTAGGCTGAAGAAAACTTGAGCTAAGAGCATGGGTGAACACATGAGTTTTGGAAAGATCATTGTTCAAATGTGAAATATTGGCCACTATCTTGTCAATTCTATCTCGACTTGTGTCTACAACATAATTATTTTCTATGTAATTTTACATGTTAAGGAGTTGTCACTATGACTTGTTCCAATTGTTCTTTTGGATTTTGAGTTAACTAATAAACACTTATGTTTGATAATTGCTTCAATTAGTGAGTTGAACCATGTTTATCATAAATTGTACTTGAGCTATGTACATTTCTTATATGTTCTTACTTATGAGAGTCATGTTGCATTGGTGCTTGCATACTTTTAAATTGTTTAATGTTCATCCATCTTCATGGCTTCAACTATTGTGAGACTATTGTTGGCTTGTTCGTTTGATGATGTTTTATTTTCATAATACTACTGGACTGCTACTGACACATGTTTTCAAGTTTTTGTGTGACCATTTTGAGAATGAACCTAATGGTAATGAAAATTATATTATTTGCATTCCTTTGTTAATTCTTAACTAGTTGGGATTGACGATAGTGGCATGTTGATGATGGCAGCAACAACAAACCAAAAAAGAGTCCAAAGGGCCAAAGCAACAAGGAAGACTTTTAGGGGTTTGGGTCTACAGCCCCCAAATGTTTTTAGGGCATATATTATAAGTTCTCTAATTTTTATTTATGATCTAAATTCTAGAATTATTTTTTTACAACTTTTCTAGAATAAATATTTGGATACATTACTATATTTTATTTATTTATTAAATTATCTCTTTTTTGTGGGAGCGTGCCACATGTTATTTAGGTAACTAAATAGAAGATTTAATTACAATATTAAAATCATTATGATTACAAGGTTACATATCAAGAATTAATAGTTGTTATTGCAATCCAAATACAAATTCAGTTTTTTTTATTTAGATACTATTATACCTTAAAAGTTAATTTGGACTAATTTGGCTGTCTTTGGATGCAACATCTTAGGGTTGAGGTCAAGGTCGTCTCAAGATCTTTCAAGAAATAAAAATTATATTAATAATAAATTTAAATTTTGATAATATATTATGGTCGATGACATTTAAAATTTTTTGAGAAAATTAATAATTTAATTATAATATGAAGTTTGTTTTCTAAACTCTATTTCTAATGAATCAATAAGGCATGCATTCTTTGACGTTAAAAATGAGATTTGCATTAATTATGAAAAAGTTGATTTTTTTGGGTTATTTCCTCGTACACCCTTTTAACTACCGTGAATTTCTGTATTTGAGCCTAAGTTATTACAATTTCGCTTTACACCCTTGAACTTTAAAGGTTTTTCCACTTAACATTTGTGTTATTCAAATTTTTTTATAAACTATCATCATCGTCATCTCTCTCTCTCTCTCACAGTTGCTTATAGTGGCGAGCTCGCCACTTTCTACTGCACTAAGCTCCTTGAGGAGCTATCCTCTAGCTAGCGAGCTCATCATTGTTGTCACAATCAAATGTGAAGAAGAGAGATGGGTGAGATAGAGAAATAGAAATAAGGGTAAAAGTTCATTCCATTTAAAAAAAGACAACTAACAAACAAAGTGAGGTGGAAAAACACTAAGAGATCGAGGGTGGAAAGCAGAATTTTAATAGCCTAGGGTTAGATGTGAAAATTCATCACAGTTCGAGAAGTGTAAGAGAAAATAATCTAATATTTTATCTTAATTATCGAAATAATTAGTTAAGATATTATTGATTATTGAAAGAAAAAGAAATCAAATTGAAAGAAAATTGATAAATTGAAAGAAGAAAAAATATTTCGTTACTTTGAATTTTTGGATTTATGCGCATAATTAACAAAGGGATATGAGAATAGAATTAATTTTTAACAAAAAGAACATATACATGTGTCATAAATTAATTATTAATAACTTGATATTATTTAATATAAACAAATAATATTAATTATTAAAAATTTAGAGGCTTTAATTTTAGGGGAGGCAACAAATCAAAGGTCCTCTACCTTATCTTTGAGCCAGTAATGGTTGAGGTTGACATGTTAATACCCAAAATTAATATATACTAATTTTTTTTGTTATCAAGGAGGCTCAAGACTCTTCAAGTGTACATAAGTTAATACTATGAAAAAGAATTTAATACACGTAAAAAAAAAATTGTTACCATATGTTGATCCCTTGAGATAGAAAAATTCACATACACAGATTAACACTACTCGTTTACATAGTATAAAATATATGATATAAGTTCATCTTTTTCACTCATTTAAAATGATACAATATGACTATTCACAAGCACACTATTAAATATTATATTCCTAAAAAATCTACATTTTCTCTTTTCAATTCAATAATAGCTTAAAATCTAATACTTTAATCTTCATGATATAAGAGTATGATAGCTTAATCGTCCACAACAATGCATCAAACTTAAACTTTTATCTGAGGTACAACATTTAGATTCAACCATAGGAAAGGAAGTTTGGTAAGTTCGATTTCACTAGTAGAAAAAAAACTAAATCTAATGGAAACACCAAATTCTGGAAAAAAAAAACAATTGTTAGCCACATTACATATAAAATTATAAACTTGCTCGAAATTTGGGCAACCATAAAACATATGATTGTGATTGGTCTTGATCCATGATGTCTTAATGATGCCTTCTGTTTTGAAGGTAAATTAAATATAATGGAAACACCAAATTAAAAGAAACAACTATTAATCACGTTACATATAAAAGTATATGCTTGCTTGATAGTTTCAACAATCATAAAACTTGCAGTCATGACTAGCTTTGATCCATGATGTCCTAATGATGACTTCTTGTTGTTAGTTTCATTTTGTATAACCACAAGGTTAGTTTTCAACATAATAATTTGAAATGAAGCATCAAATCTAAACTAACTTTAATTTTTTTAAGAACTTCGATTACAATATAGTCGGATCAATTTTTTAATAACTCGAATAGAACGCTCCAAAAAATGCACCCCGCCCCATGGTAAGATATTCTATTACATTGATCAGTAATGACGAGAAATAACTACTAAAAGTTCAGTAAACTTTATTGTAAGATCAATCTGACACAAGCTAGACTTTTATCATATGCAAGTTACCATAACATGAAAATCAGTCTCTCCACCAACATCATTAAGTAATTAGAGTTCTAGTTACCCGTAAGATCAAACACAGGAAGACGATTCCCCCATGAGCGATGAAGCTCAAAATGTAACGACAATAATAAATAGCGTAAACATATATAAAGGCAATATAAGAAAATATGCTATCTCAATAATTCAGCATTGTAAATTGTAACTTTACTTTTTCCTTTCCTTCTATGACTATAGTCTAGTTTTGGCCAAAACATTAGTTGCACCATATGATGCACAATAACCTCAATGTTCAGTATATTCATGTCCATTTCGCTCATTACTTTATATCATTCCTTTTAGTGTCATCAATGGTTAGAATACTAATTACACTATAATAATATTCATGATGTACAATATCTAATAAGTTCAAGTGCAATCTTAACTTATATCTCTTTGTTCTTTTTTATTTATCTTGTCCTAAGATGTCAAACATTACAATCAGTAATGAGCCTTTACTAGAGCATAAAAGATTGTCGACACGAGGATGACTAGCTAAGTCATGGAGCACACATCAATAGACTTCAAGGAAAATTCTTGAAAGAACACAGTTGCTCCTGAAGGAACATAGTAGTCTTCCAAGAAACTCAGTTATCTCATCTCTGAGATACAATAAGGATAAATCCCTAAGTCCATCGGGGCCCTTCACGCATAAATTCAATTATAATCATTAACAATTTTTAATCCTATTATCAATTATAGGTTATCTTCAAGAAGCACTAGAACATAGTAGTCTGTTCATTTCTAGGTTATCTTCAAGAAGCACTAGATCATTACAATAATTTAAGAAATCAACTAATAAGGTCAAGCAATCATTACAACAAAATCCAATTGTTCCATCATCGTTCATCCGACATAACACAAATTGTATTCAAATCGTGAATGATATAGGGAAATATAGTCCATGTCATGTTTACACCGCCCATTTTCCATGCTATAGATATATATAGTCCAAGTGGAACGTCCCACATCTAATATTTGGGTTATATGAATCAGTTAACACGATTCGTCTAGGGAACAACCTAGTCCATGTTAGGGTTAGGGTTTTGTGTCGGCCTCGTCTTCAAACCAAGAAACATAATCCGTGTCGAGGTGCGACATAGTCTTTCTTTCTTCACCGATGTTGTCTAAAGGACGCTGCCCATGTCCAATAACAACGTGGTCCACGTTCGGTTAACTTCAAGTCGTCCAATGAACGTGTTTTGTCTTTCTGCTACTGTTGTCCAAGGAAAAAGTGATCCGTGTTCGAGCGTAGGGTCGATGTCATGCAGGGAACGTGGGTTGTGTCTATTAGAACATTTTCTGTGTTAAGTCTTTTGATTCTCCCTTGGAGAATGCAATCCTCATTTTTGTCCCGAAATCAATCGAGACATGGTACTTTCAACCATGGTTGTCAAGATCACGATCTTGATCATAAGATCGTACGATCTCACACAGGGTCTCCAATCTCGATCTCAAAATTCAGATCGATTTCGTAGGATCGCAGTAGGATCATATGATACCGATCCTACAATATATGTTATTTTTTTTAAAAAAAATCAATTTTTGTTTTCACCATGTGCAACATATTTTTGGAAGATAGAAAAGTGAGACAAAGATAATTAATTATGATTAAAATATTTAATACTAATTTTTCATAAAAAATTAAATTTGACACTAAATATATATTGAAGGTTGATTGTACATTATATTGCATCTTAATCATACTATTATTTATTTTTATTAATTTAACTTAGATTAATTAAATTACTCTTTTAAAATTAGGTTATACATATATTCTAGGGATTTTTAATTGGATAGTAGTCAAACTAATATTATTTATAATTTCTATCATTATAAATTTACAAAAAAATATCTAATTTATCATTTTACATTTAAAAATAATTTTAAAACTTATAAGGTAAGATCTTACGATCCTCGATTCAATCTTACGATTGTCGATCTTGCGGACCCCTTCCGATCCTAGGTAAGATCCCGATCTTGACAATCTTGCTTTCAACAATAAGTACAAAAATTGTTACTTTAACACATAGATCATATCATTATTAATCTTTCTAAAATTCTTATATTCAATCATGCACATATGCAATACGTAAGATTGCTCCTTTGATTACATACATATCATTGGCCTATCTTCTTCTTTGTTCTCGCTCATTCTCCTCGCTTCTCCCTTGTGATTTGTCTTCTGTTTTCTCCCTTGATCTCTGCTCGTACTTGTCCTCTTCTCTTGATGCAATCTCGAATATGAAAATCAAGGAAAGGACAACTCCGAGGAGAAAGAATCAAAGAATCTTACCTCTACTTCTCAACGCGAGAGAGAGTGTGTGTGAGAGAAAGAAGAGTCTTTGACGGTTTTGAGGAGAGAAATAATGGCTTAGGAGGAAAATCGTTCGTCGGTATGCTCTCCCCTCCTAAAGAGAGATCTCACGTAATGCAAAGTTGCACTAGACATACTCTTTAATGCTGTGAAGAATTATTTTTTTTGCATAATTATTATTATATATATATATATATATATATATTAATTTTGTTGCTGACAAATATGAGTAAATAAAAGAATATTATTAATAGAAAATGGAAAACATTTTCCAATCAAATAAGTTTAATATTACAGCAATAGAAAAAAAAAGAAGATACTGTTTTGTAGGAGTAAAACAAGAAATATGAATTAGATCTTAATAATTGCATCATTAAAAAATGTGAAAAAAAACAATTTAGATAAATATGTGGGCCTTGGATTTGGGGCCCACAAAGTGAGGAGTATCCACATAAGCGGACAGGAAGAGATCACCGTGCGGAGACCTTTATCCATTTCGTCGTCCTCCTCCAACTCCACCCAACGCTCTCCAGCGACTCCTTTCCCTCCTCGCTCCCTCGCCAATGGCTTCCTCCTCTGCTCTGCTTCTTCCCTTGGGTCACTGCTCTCTCTCTCTCTCTCTCTCTCTCTCTCTCTCTCTCATGCATGTTTGCCGATGACTTTATTTGTTAAGAAATCTTGCTTCATGAAACCATAATGTTGCATTTGGTCAAATTTTTTATTTTGTTGCGATTTTCACCAGTCTCTATCTGACAAATGATATAATGAGAGCAAAATGATGAAAAAAAAATAGTTTACTTAATATGATGACCTTATACATCCTCAACCCCCTCAACAGGTCGTTCTATCACAATTGCATCGTTTATTTTATTTATATATTTCTGCTCTTGTTTTATTGGTTATCTTTTTCCTCATGATTTCGACTGCAGTATGAACACGAAACTTTTAAGCATTAGCAAACGGACCAAGATTTGATGTCATGGGTAGCAACTGTACCGAATCTGTAAATCTTTTAGTTTCTCCTTGTTCACTTTTGTAAGAATATCCAAGTTTGGGGTTATAATCAAGGGTATAAAGGAATGTGTAGCATACTTGTATGTAAATTCTACCTCTTCATCTAAAAATTATGTTTTTAATTTAGCAATAGTTTACTTAATATGTAAGTCCTTGGATCCTATCACTTGTTCGAGGCCTTGAGTTTTTTTTTTTCACTATCATTTCATACACCATTTCATGTTTATCAGATGAGATTTGACAATTGATTTTGTGCGGTAGACATTGTGCTAAACACAAATACAGCACGCATTTGTTTTCCCTGTTGATCAATGGACACAATTGAAGGATTCTAATAATGGATATCTAAGATTGATAATTTGAAAATTTCTGCTATGAATCTGTAGAAGTGTCAGCATTCCCTAAGACTTCATAGAGTTTTTCAGTTCTTATTTGAGTTTGTCCTTTCAATGGGATTGACTCATCATTCTTAGGATTCTTGGTGCAGGTCCCCGGTTTGTAACAAAATCATGGTCTAGTTTTCCTGCTCCGTCAGCAATCAGGGCACAAAGTTGTATTGTGTGTTCCTCAACTTCAGATGCTGGGGCCAAATCCATCAGAAAAGGAATTGATGAGAATGTTAATCTTACCAGTCGGAGAAGTGTCGTTGGAATGTTCATGGCCATTTCTGCTTATGAACTTGGAGTTGCCAATTCCAATGGAGCTGGATTGCCTCCCGAAGAAAAACCAAAGTTGTGCGATGATACATGCGAAAAGGAGCTTGAAAATGTATGGTGAGATGGCGTAACCTTGAGCACATAATTTTGTTCCTTCAATTAAACCTCGGAGTATGTTGTTGTTTTGTGTTTCTCTGAAAAGCAGTTGATGATAAATGCCAATTGAAAAATTGAAATGTCAGCTTAATCAAATAGGGGTAATTATTTGCTTCATCTCCCCCTAAAAAAAAGTTTATCTGTTTGCACTGAATCTAGTGGCATCCTTAAGTTGTTACCTCTCATATTGAATTTCACTATTCTGGGCTCCCATGGCCAAATTGATTTTAGAAGAAAAAAATCATACAACACATACACTCTCTTAGCTACATTTTATATTACCGAGCATTTGTAAAATCTTTCCCTAGAGAAACACAGAAATGGGCTTTGTGACGTCTATAGGACATAAGATCCTCACTGGTCCATCTTCTCATTTGCTTTCTTGTCCTTTACTGTATGGACCCGTCCACACAAGCATCCATTGTTTTCCTTCTTATAGGACTCCAATCTTGAGCAAGGGATCACCAATATCACTCATCTGATTGAGCTCATAATTTCACTTGTGATTTATGTTGCGTCAGCTTTTTATGGTAGCTAATACCTATTCTTAAAATATCCTATGCCGAGAATCATATTTGACTAAACAACCATGTAAATGATGTCATTAATCTAGAAACTGTAATATAATATGTTACTTTACTCGGAACCATCACAAACTTTTTTATCCCTTAATTTGCATAGTTTTACCATTTCTCATACTAAAAAAGTATTAAAGTTGATTCCTCATTCAATATGTTTCTTCCATCACTTATTGTTGTGGATGCCAAGATGGTTGGCTGGTCAAGAAAGATGTTGCTTTTTTCTTCCACCATTAATCATTTGAATATACAAACCCGCATTAAAAGATTATTTTGTAGAAAATCAGGGACATAACTATACTTTCTCAATTTCCCTCTAGATTCCTACGATAACAACAGAATCTGGTCTGCAATACAAGGATATCAAAGTTGGAGAAGGTCCAACACCACCCATTGGTTTTCAGGTAATTGCTTCAGATATTAATGATCCAAGATGAAGATATTCATATTATGTATTTGACTTCTCTTTACATCATTTTTCAATCCTCTGGCATCAAGAAGTTTACATCTTCATGACACACATTAATTTCAATCAATTTCATCCTTACAAGGATGGGCTTATGTCCATATCAACTGGACATGTTAGATATATTAAAACTGCTAAGGGCTTTGAAGCTGCTTCAATTTGATGCAAGATACTAGTATTTTATTATTTTTCACATTTTTATAAGCCTTTCCTAATTGTCTGGATTCCATTCTCTTGTCCCTCATTTATAATCTGGTCTCCGGTTCATAATTCTTTTTCTTTACCTACTTAAATTGCCTGAAATATGTAACCTGAGAGTAGCACTATCTTGATCATCTGGTATAATATCTGAATGATGATGGTTCAGACAAAATTGATGTTTCAGTCTCCATGATGCAGGTTGCTGCAAATTATGTAGCCATGGTACCATCTGGGCAGATATTTGACAGGTAAACGTCTGAACCAATAGTAGCTGACTAGGTTCCATATTATTGTTGCTGTGTCGTGTAATGAAGATGCTTATATCTTTCTATTTTGAAGGATTGATTAAGTGTAGAAGTTCCCAAAACATACTTTCATATCTTTACACGTCTCAGCAAAGTTGATATTTGCATTGCTACACATATAAGAAGTCCTTACTTTTCAAGGGATCATATATCCCACATTCTGGTTTCATTTCACACTTTAACATGTGTAATTTTCAACAACAAATACACCATATTCTAATTTTCCTCCTAGTCTTCAGCAAGCATGAAACTTCAGAGACACCAACTACCCAAATTCTTGATGTTTTGGGTTACTGTTGAAGAGGGACATATAATGGCTAACGATTATTATGTCCCTGAGCTTTCAACACAAAATGCTTGTTGATGTTTGTGTCGTAGTAGATATTCTTTTTTAGTTCTTAGATACCTGAGTAAGTTTATATAATATGAATTAGAATGCTTATTGCGGAAAGGTCCATTGATACCAATCTGCTTTCTGTTCCAGCTCCTTGGAGAAAGGTCTGCCTTATCTTTTCAGAGTTGGCTCCGGTCAGGTATCAACAATTGCCCCTCACTTCTGATCTTCAAATCCATTTTTATTAAGATCTTCCATAATCATCACGTTTTGCAAAAGCTAAAAATTGGCATGAAACATGGAGAACATGTAAATATTAGTGATTAACAATCTTTTCACCAAGCAAGCTTGGAGCACATAAACTGTCTTCTTACTTGCATATATATTATCATTTGGCCTAACTGCTTTCTCACTTTCTTGTCTTAAGCTTGAAGTATCTGTTTTTAGTATTAATTTCACGTTTCCTTCCTAATAGGTGATTAAAGGACTTGATGAAGGGATCTTGAGCATGAAGGTTGGTGGACAACGACGGCTCTATATCCCAGGACCTGTAAGTAACCTCCTGAAATCTCCTGTCCTCTTTTTTGGTATGATAAAATCTGCAATTGTGATAGTCTTCTCTGTGATTTTCATTTGTATTTACTGGTTTTCATTAAGCTATTTAAGATCTAGAGGACGATTTCTTGTTGATATGAGCAGTTAGCATTCCCGAAGGGACTGAGTTCAGCACCAGGGAGGCCACGAGTAGCTCCAAACAGCCCTGTTGTCTTTGATGTTCGTCTCGAGTATGTACCTGGCCTTGACGACGAGTGACTGCACAACAGTTCGCAGCTGGATCCAGAGCAGAGTATGAGGTTTGGATGAGGCGCTTGAGTGACTTCTCTAATGTTGGTGGTGTTATTTCTCCTGTATGTAATCCTTATACTTTATAACTCTGACGTTATTACAAACTATACACATTTTTTTGTAATTGTCGGAAACCAGATGTTGTTCACAAAATGTACGAGGCACGACTAGATGTGGCGACTGAGCCAGGCCAGCCGGTCGTGCCCGGGCTGCACTGCTCCTTTTGCCATTTTGGAACGGCATGGCATGGGCCCGATAAGCACGGGTCTATTGGATATGATCAATTTTTTTAATATATAAAATATAAGTACTTTTTTATAGACAGCGAAGGTCCTCACCTATATTTTTAATCTGGTTCAATTTTTTTTCTCCAACTTAATTTTTGCATTTAACTTATACAATAAATAATATATATATATATATATATATTGATGCATCTTCTTATATAATATATACCCTTATTAATACAATAATATCATATACTACTGATTTATCAATTTAAAATATGATTATATTNATATATATATATATATATATTGATGCATCTTCTTATATAATATATACCCTTATTAATACAATAATATCATATACTACTGATTTATCAATTTAAAATATGATTATATTAAATATTATATCAGACGATATATAGTATAAATTTTATTATACATAAAATTGGATTTTTATAAAAAATTAAATATTTAAAAAATGATAAATAATAGTGGTTCGGTTCGACTTGTCTGGCACGGTTGGGCAGGGTAAATTTTCATATATAGCCACAACATTTGTTTTGCAACTTTAATTCACGCAAATACGTAATTAAAATTAGGATTTTGATAACAACTTTTATTCACGCAAGTACGTAATTAAAATTAGGATTTTGTATGTCAGGGATTGGAAAATCTTGATATAGCAATAGGTGATTCTTAACGAAAACAAACCGATAGATGCATCAAAGAAATATCCATACAACCAACGATGGTCAGCGTAGAGTAGTAAGTAGTTCATTCTCGTTTAAGATCCCAAATTTAAGTTTTTTGAATATAAAAATTTTCGTCGAGAGTCTTGTCCATCATAATCAAGTGTTCAATCAGAAGCAACACATATTAGTACGGGTTAGTAGCCTCGAATACTATGAGGAATAATTAAAAAAAAAAGGAAAACATCCATACCTCACTTTTAGAAACAAAATCAAATGACTAACTATATTTAGGCTTGCATGAATAATGATGTAGTGAAGGTGATGAGCATCAACACGTAGAATTCGTCCAATAGGATGTCAATAAAAATAATATTACATAACATCAAAACTTTAAACATAATCACATATCAATTTTTTAATGTGTTGCTTGATAATCATAATTACATATAAATTCTAACAAGATATAATCATATGATAAGTGCTAATAATCTTTTTTTGTGTCTCGCATGCAAATTACGACTCATAAACTAAGCTCTCCAATATATGTATGTATATAAAGTCTCAAGATTTAGTTGTTTTTTTTTTCTTTCATATCAACTTAATAAAAAATACAAATACAAAAGTGTGATCCTGTTTTCAAATATGTATAGACATTCACTTGCATCTCATTACAAATTTTCCTCTTGATTAATTGATGTGATAAAATGATTTAATTTTTTAATCAAGATTTAATAAATTTATATTTTAGAAAATACTTTTAATGGTTATTTCAAATATATTTGAGGCGTTGTAACAATGGAATTTGTTAGATTTAAAAAAAAAATACTTTATTCAACTTTATCCTTATGGTACCTTTAAATCAATGTCTCTTAATTAAAAGCTTAATTGCTGTAAAAAAATATGAATAAAAAAGAGTACTTTACATGCACAAATACAAAAAAAAGGTTGGTCCTATTAGAACTTTATCATGATCATTCGGTACCTGCATTGTTATTACTAATTTAGGTAGTGCATGGTTATTAGGATGTTAGGAATATTGAGCTAGGAGGATGTATTAGGTTGGTGCATGAATGTAAGATTTTTGGTTAATGTATTATTTCTTGTACAGGAAATTTATTAGATGGAATTAATTTGTCATGCAGGAGAATTTGCCGAAGATTAATGGTGAAAGTTGTTCGGGTTAGAAGTGTAGAAAATGTTACCCAATTTTAATTTTTTTTCAAATTTTTAGAAACTACAAAGTTGTATGGATGATTTATTTGGGACCTATATTTGTAATAACTTAAAACCAAATAAAATAGGTGGGCCCTGTTTTCCACCTTAAACCTCTCCCATTGGACCTCATTTTCCACTCAACTTGAAGTATAAAACCCTTCTTCTATGGCCTTTCTCTCTCCTATCCGAAAATGGCTTCTTGCTCCATTGTTTTTGTCACCATGAAGGATTGAAATCAGCTCTCAAGCTCACCCATTTGGAAGTTCAGCACAAGGAGAAGGAAGGGAGAAACAACAAATGCAAAGATAAGGAGAGAGGTGCTGCCATAAGGGAAGGAAAAGAA
>LTAE01003209.1:4551-17083 GCA_001647135.1 Pontederia paniculata
ACAGGTAATTACAAAATGTCTATAGGTAATTACAAAATTATTATAAAAAATTACAGATAATTATAAAATATTACAAAATGATTACAGTAAATTACAAAAATAATACAAATAATTACAAAATGATTACATAATATTTACAAAAATATTACAGAATATTACAAAAAAATTACAGAACATTACAACAATATTGCAAAATATTACAAAATGACCCGTCAGAAATTTCTGAAGGGTTTTTGTACCCGTCAGAAATTTTCTGACGTGTCTGTTAACCCGTCAGAAAATTTCTGACGGGCCTCTTCACCCGTCAGAAATTTCTGACGGGCCTCCTCACCCGTCAGAAATTCTGACGGGTATTTTTGCCCGTCAGAATTTCTGTGGGGTATTTTTTCCCTCAGAAATATTGGCAGAAATTTATGAGGGAATATATTCCGTCAGAATTTTCGGTAAGAAAATTCAAATTTTCTTGTAGTGTTGTTGGATCATTGTCGTGCAATCGACACCACCAAACAGAAGTATCATAAAGACAATATAGGGCTATATTTATTACAAAAAAATATTCTCATTTCTTTATGTTTGAAAATTTGTAATATTTTTTGGTCTTTCCATTTGATACGTACATATAAAAGTTATTTATATTTCATTTTTTTGTCATACGACCTAACAAAAAAAATATTTTTATTTTTAATAAAATTCCTAGAATTGACTTTGCTGTAAGAATTATCAATAAAACATGAATTTGGATGGTTGGGCAAATTAGAAATTATTGTAGAATGAGTAAGAAAGCTTCAATAAGTCTAATCTCTGAATAATGACAAAGGCGATTCAATGCCCTCGAAAATAGAAATATTTTCTATTAGAAATTGAGAAAAATGTAGAATGTATTTATCGATAACAAATACAACACGAACTATATGATAAATATTAAAATTTAAATATCCTAGTCCTCACTGCCAAGACGATCAATGACTACACATTCACCTCCATAAAAAAAATTCAGCACATTAATAGTGGATGTTATGAAAAATGCATAGGAGAACTACATATTAGATAATAAATCTTTAATTTCTAAAATCTTCAACATGATAAGGAAAAAAACAAATTTGCCATGAATCTCATAATCTTTAAATTTCTCAATGCAATAGCATGATAGTAGTTATTTCATAAGATCTCCTTGAAACATTCACGTAAACATGGACTATCAATACTATATTACTTTATTTACATAAAGATCAATAATACTGAAGAATTAATAAATAGATTCATCTAAAGCGTTATCAGTTAATTATGAGATGGTATATGGAAGTTCCAAGGGTAGTGTGTCTCGATTTTAGAAAGATGAAAATAACTTTTGAGTTATCTTTCTATAATGGTAAAATTTTTAAATAAATAATAATAATAATAAATTGAAAGATAAAGTTTGGATGAGGTTCAAAGAGAACAATTTAAAGCAAGGAGCAAATAGAAGATAATTTTTTTAGGTTCCCGCAGAGTACACGGGGCTACTAGTCCTGACTAATCTATGTCGTTGTGGGTCACACATCTGGCTATGATAGTGAGGCTCCCAACAGAACTGAGTACAATGAATTCGATTTGAGACCTCCTTAAGCAAGGAGGAGCTCCACTCCACCCAACCTCTATTGGTAAGATAAGATAATTTTTATCAAGTGTTAAGCATGTAAATAAGGGGATCAATTCTACTATTTTACATATCCATTATGATGATGAATAGCGGAAATTATAGGATGGCTTATGATTTCCATTGATCATTACAGCATGAACTATATGTTAAATATTAAATTTTATATATCCTAGTCCTCACTAACAAGATGATCAATAGCTACATATTCACCTCCATAAAAAATCAACACATTAATAGTTGATGTTATGAAATGTATAATAGAACTACCTATTTGATAAGACATCTTTGATTTCTAAAATCTTCAACATGACAATAAAAACAACAAATTTACCATGAGTTTCTTAATCTTTAGATTTCTCAATGAAATTGCATGATAGTAGTTATTTCATATGATCTCCTTGAAACATTCACAAATACATGAAAATTATAAACATACCACGTCACCATAATGCAGGTCATGTTGCCTATTAAATTATGGAGTTTAAGTTTCCACTTATTTTTCTTGATTGTCTAAGATTTGTCATTGGATACATAAAACATTAGGAAATAAAGAAAGATAAACTAACCAAGATAAAAGTAAAAAATATTGGACACCATTAGTCATGAAATGTCAAAGTGAGAATGAAAGCTACGATTGAAGGCTAGAGAAACCCATGAGGCATAAGTGCCACAGAGAGCAAAGTGCTACAACATAAGTGAACGATGAAACCCTCTTACAAAATATCTAGGGCCCACTTTTAAAGCTCAAGGAGTTAGATGAAGATATAAGAAGTGTTATGTAATTTCGCTAAATATATATGTGTGTGTTATATTTGACTTATTTGAATTTTACATATTAGGCTCCATAGCTCAAGGGAGGGTTACCTTCCCCATGTCTGATTCTAGAAGTAATTAGGGGTGATTAGATGATGATGATACATGTGTCGATGGTCTTCATGATATGATAACTAGCATATGCCATACATCTAGTTTATGATTATTTAATATAAGTATTGGCTTTCGCAAAATAAAATGCACATTGTGTTGACCATTCCATTAGTCAAAGCTAGATAGAGTAATTGAGAATGTCTCTAAACATGTATTATATGAGGATTTGATGATATTTCGAATTGGTATTTTCGGGTCGTTACACTTTCAATTGAGTTGGAAAGGAATGCAGGAAAGAAAAAAAGAAAGAGAACTTATGGGATTTATGGGTTGCAAACCGAACTCGAATAGGAGTCAGGTCACATAATAAAGTTATTTTTTTTACTCTATGGTTGGGCCTTGGGCTGCCGTACAATTTGGATGCACGCAAGGCATTCAATTGATTAATCATTTAAAATTTTTGGTTAGTAATCATATAAATTGTTTTGATCCAAAATTTTGAATTAAAATTCTACTGTCAATTTAGTAATCATATAAATTGATTAATCATTCACTAGAGTTTGTATGGCTTGGAGTGCTTCAAGGTCAATAACCCTGACTTCTCCATCATGTAGTAGCTTGCACGGTTGACATAACTTCTACCATCAATTATCCTTCCACCAACTCAATCCATCGAATGAGAATGAACACGGAAAAATATTTTCTCATTGCGACTCAATTTTAGGAGCATTTTCTTGTACATGTAAAGAATGCAAAAATAAGTAAGGAATGACAAATATCATTAGGGTCCTCCACATTTGTATCCATGTTTCAAAGTCCTACATAAAATGTTAAAGACATGAAAGCCTCACAATAACCTCACGTGGTGCTCTCAATAATGTCACACAATCGTGCACTCAAATCACACATGATGACTTTTACCCTCAAATGATTTGCCTCTCTATCTTTTACCTTTTTTGGATTACTCAATAGTGTTTTAGGCAAACTCACAACAAAAAACATATGAGAGATCTATAATTCAGTTAAAATTCCGTAATAAATTTATTAATTTTTAAAATAAGATGCAACCGATATCGATATCAAATCATCAATCAAAAGTAAGTAGACTCAATGTAGTAGGTTGTAAGAGTCAAGCGAAAAAGAAAATGCAACAATAGGAAATTAGTTTTGAGACAAATGTCTAGAATGAGTCAAGAACAATATCCAGAAACCTCTTTTTTTATTCCTGAAAGAATAGTGTCCATATTTTGTTTTTTTATAAAATCTCACAAAGGTAATGTTGAGAACTCTCTTTTTTTTCCTTTCTTTTTCTTGCTTTTTTTAGTGAGTTCACTTTTCTTTCCTTCTTTTTTACTTCTAAATAAAATGACATAAAATCCAACCCAGATCTTTTTTTCAAGGAATGAACAATTTCGGAAAGAAACTAAAATCAACTTTGATTATTTTGAGGAAAAAGGCTAATAATTTTGGAAAGAAATAAAAATTCAATGGAATTCTAGTTTGACAAGAAAAACTTGAATTTTTTTGGGGTTTTCTTGCGATTGCCGAGATGAGTAGAGAAAAGAATAGGGTTTTTTTTTGTCTCGGGGTGGAAGCAAACACGTCAAAAAATTGCGTTAAATGGTGTTTATGAAAGAAAAAAGATTCATAATTATTTTCTTTTTTTAGTTTTTGTACAAAATTGTCAGATCAAGCCATCAAAATATGAAAGCTTGTCTATCTTTTTATTTGACAAGACAACAAAATCAGATTTTAATATGATTGTCAAAACCTAATATTTCTATGAACAACAAAAAAAAACTAGATTGAAGAATCTGAAATCTCAAGCTGATACAAATCTTGATAAGGAATATATCCTAAAGAATCACAATCAGGAAAAAGTAGAAAACAAGAAGGAACACATGGAAACATGAATCAAAAAATATAAATATCGGCCAAAATGATAAACTCTGCATAAAAATCAATATCAAACTAATGGAAGTTAAATGAATTTAAAAATAAAATATATACTCGCAATCCAAGGCAGATTTCACGATGAACAAAGAAGATGTCCTCTTCCAGAAAATCAAATTTCAAGAAGATACAACATAAAATCATATATATACAAGGAGCTAACCCACACTTATTTATAAGAGAATCATAACCCCTTCTCCAAGAAACTAGAAACCAACTAACACCTAATCTTCTAAGGCCAAATAAGTCATCTAAATAACTAACTCCTAATCACCATCATTCTGAATTAATCTAAATTGAAGATATTATCGATGTCAATGTGATGAGGGGTTTGTCCATGCTGGTAAAGCTATGACATCAGATTGTTATAGTCGTAGCTTTGTAGTTGGTGCGTCACTATGTCCAAATGTAATGTGTTCGATCCAACGAGGTGTGTTATCAAGTTCAAATATGCAGATACGAAAACTTCTACATTTGTGGACCTTCCCTCCTTGTCAATGTGATAGCCGTTGGATTCATTTTCTCTTCGAATTTCGAAACTTTCAAATTCATGTCATATCCGAATATGGAAACTTCTGATATCATATTAGTTATACTATTGAGTCATGTTAGGCGTATCCTTTGTTTCAAACTTTATCGAGTTTAAATTGATTAGTATTTATTTCGAGAACTGACGAGTGGTTTGGAGACTTTTATATTTTACATTTTGATTTAAAACTTGCATACTTATGAAAAAGTTTTGATGTTTTAAATTCTTCTAGTGATTCTTTCGCCTTTAGTCAACCATAGTCAAAATGATGCAAAGATGTTGTAATATCTTCAGAATGACATTCGAATATGTGTTTAGAGTGTAGTTTTGTGGCCATCACAAACAGCCTCAAAGGTCTATGTCTAGGTTTGCTTCTAGAGCTTGGAGCTCATCATTTCCATATAGCCTATTGACATCCTTAGATTGTCATTTTTCAGCTTTTTTTCTTCTTTGAATGTGGCTACTAATATTGATGGTCTCTATTTATGCACTTTTTGTTTGTACTAAATGCTCATTTTCAAAAGGACCATTGCTTTAATCTTAATGCCTTAATAGTCTCAGTAGATATTGTGAAGGACCTGGAGGAAGAGTTTGGTTTTGAAATTCCTTATGAGACGAACAAGATCAACTCCATCCAAGTTTGTCATGGACTTCATTTCCTCGATTTCACTTGCTACGAGTCACCCTTAACTATACATTATTTATTACTTCGTGACCTCTCGATTTTTGAAAGTTGAAAGTGCTCTAATAATAATTCTATTGCAAAGTGGAAAAAGATAGACCATCAAGAGAAACTACTATTGGTGTTGATAAATTAGTTATGTTCAATTTTGAATACAAAGTTACTTTTGTAAAGTTAATTTTTTTAATTATTTTGATATGAGGTCAACTTTCATTTTTTTTAATCTTGATAATAACTTGATTGAAGTTGACTATGTTATTTAATTTTCCATTCTACTCGAAAAGGTGTTCCAGTTATTCATATTTTACTTATTTCTTTCTTCAAAAGGCTTATATTTTAGAATTACCTTTCATCTTAGATAATCTCTAAAAATGTAGTGCAGATATAGATACATAAATAAATTGTTGCATTCTAAGTTTTAGTAGTTTGATCATCTATTTGAAAATTGTGAAGGAAAATATATAAATAAATAGTTGCATTTTGAGTTTTAGAAGTTTGATCATGTCTTTAAAAGTGTGAAGGAGATAATTATATTAAATCTTTTATCGATTGTTCCGCATTTAGTTTGGATGGTCAATTATTCAATATGTAATGAAAATATTGTCAAGATGTCGTAGCCTCTATAAGAGAGATTTTGAACACATGTTTTTGGTGCACTTTCTTTGTGAAAATTTACCATCCTACTTGAGAGTTGCTCTTGATATGGTGTCGAGCTAAGAGTCACCCGTAGTTAAACACTATTTATTTTTCCATGATTTTTTTGGCTTTTTGAAACTTGGAAGTGCTAGCCGTAATAATTCTATTGCGAAGTGAAAAAGTTGGACCATCAAGATATATTCAATTATGAATATAAAGTTGCTTTTGAATAGTCAATTTGTTGAATTAATTTGATATAATGTCGACTTTTATTTTTATTCTTTTTATTAGTTTTGATGATACGTTCATTAAAGTTGACAATTTGCCATCCTACTTGAGGAGGTGCCCTTGTTATTAAGATGGTTCAAATATAATTTTACCATTAACTTAATTCTTTCTTCGAATACTTATAAATATAATTTTACAATATCTAATTGTATAATGCAGACAAAATAATTAAGATATTCCACCTTTTCACAAGAATAAGAAATGTGGAATAAATTTGAAAAAAATAATTGATTTCACGGTATTCTAGATAGTTTTTGAAAAAGAAGATATATTCCTATTCTAATGGATGTTTGGCTATATTTCTGGAATAAAGAAATATTCTCGAGTTTATTCGTCAATCAAACGACCATTAACAGGACAAAAAAAAATGTTGCGTTCTAAGTTCTAGTAGTTTGATCATCTATTTGAAAATTGTGAAGTAAAATATATAAATAAATAATTGCACTTTCAGTTTTTGAAGACCATGTCTTTAAAAATGTGAAGGAAATAATTATTTGGAAAATTTTATTTTATTTTTCGTTGTAATAGATCACCGAAAGATAACAAACACATAAGTTATATCCAGAAAATCACTCACCATCATAATGCATTTAATGAATTAAAGTTTAAATCTATCTTTCGCCTTAGATATTCACTTTTGTAACTCCTAAAGGAGTTATCTTCTTTGTATGGGATCCTTCAAGTAATTGATCAAGTAAAGAAATTCTATGTTCCGCATTTCGTACTAAGACTTTCACACTTATTAAAGAATTTTTATATTTTAAATCTTTTATTGATCGTTCCACCTTTATCTTGGCTGGTCAAGTATTCAACATGTAATCGAAACATTGCCACGATATCGTAACCTCTATACGAGAGATTTCGAGCACGTGTTCTTGGTTCGCTTTCATGGTGACAATTTAGCATCCTACTTGAAGAGTTGCTCTTGTTATTCATAGATGGTTGAAATATAATTTTACCATTAACTTATTTCTTTCTTCAAAAATCTTATATGTTAGGATTACCTTTCATGTTGGACAATATCTAATTGTATAATGCAGATAAAAAAATTAAATGAATGTTGTGTTTTGAATTTTAGCAGTTTGATAATCTCTTTAAAAAACTATGAAGGCCACTGTCATATGGAACAATTTACTTTGTAATAAATCACAGAAAAATTATAATTGTCATAAAACATTTAATGAACTAAAATTTGTCTACCACCCCAAAGAAAAAAAAGAAACAACTAAAGAGTATCAACACCACACTCAGGGCCAGCAGGTTGCTGGATCATTGTCGAGCAGTCTAGACCACCGGACAGAAGTGTGCGAGCGAAGTTCTGTGCACATGGAGAGACTTCATCCCATGAGGTCATGACTTGGTCAGTTGAACTACCCAAAGGGAGTTGCAACAGCTGTTGTTGCTCTATGGGCAGTGACCACACTATGTTGTTGGCCCCTTGAATCTGGGAAGAAAATGTCCTTTCCAAGAAAATAAAAAATTAAGAAGACACAACACAAAAGCATATCTCTACAAGGAGGCAAACCCCACTTATTTATAAGAGATTCATAACCCTTTCTCCAAGAAACTAAAAACCAACTAAGACCTAATATGGTACAGGCTCAAATAAGCCATCTAAACAACTAACGCCTAATCACCTTTATTTTTAATTAATTTAAATTGAAGATGTTGTCCATGTCAATGTTGATGAGGTGCCCTTCCATGCTGGAGAAGTTATGACATCAAATTGTTATAATCATGGCTCTGAAGTTGGCGCATACAAGATGTGTTATCAAGTTCGAATATGCAGATACAACTTCTACATTTGTACATCTGCCCTCCTTGTCAATGTGATACCTGTTGGATTCATATCCTCCTTGAATTTGGAAACTTTCAAATTCATGTCATATCCGAATATGGCATCTTTCGGCATCATATTAGTTATAATATTGAGTTATGTTAGGGGTATCATTTGTTTCAAACTTTATCGAGTTTTAAACAATTAGTATTTATTTTGAGAACTAAGATAGTGCATTTTTGTGGCCATTACAAAGAGACTCAAAGGTCTCTATCGAGGTTGCTTCTAGGATTTGAAGCTCATCATTTCCATATAGCCTACTGATATCCTTAGATTGTCATTTTTCAGCTTTCTTTACTTCTTTGAATGTGGCTACTAATATTGAAGGTTTCTATTTATGCACTTTTTGTTTTGTACTAAATGCTCATTTTCAAAAGGACCTTTGCCTTAATCTTAATGCCTTAATAGTCTGAGTAGATATTGTGATGGACCTGGAGGAATAGTTTGGTTTTGAAATTCCTTATGAGACAAACAAGATCAACTCCATCCAAGTTTGTCATGGACTTCATTACCTCAAATTCACTTGCTATGAGTCACCCATAGCTATACATTATTTATTACTTCGTGACCTATCAATTTTTTAAAGTAGAACGTGCTCTAATAATAATTCTATTGCAAAGTGGAAAAAGATAGACCATCAAGAGAAACTACTATTGGTGTTGATAAATTAGTTATGTTCAATTTTGACTACAAAGTTACTTTTGTAAAGTTAATTTTTTAATTTATTTTGATATGAGGTCAACTTTCATTTTTTTTAATCTTGATAATAACTTGATTGAAGTTGACTATGTTATTTAATTTTCCATTCTACTCGAAAAGGTGTTCCAGTTATTCATATTTTACTTATTTCTTTCTGCAAAAGGCTTATATTTTAGAATTACCTTTCATCTTAGATAATCTCTAAAAGTGTAGTGCAGATAAAGATACATAAATAAATTGTTGCATTCTAAGTTTTAGTAGTTTGATCATCTATTTGAAAATTGTGAAGGAAAATATATAAATAAATAGTTGCATTTTGAGTTCTAGAAGTTTGATCATGTCTTTAAAAATGTGAAGGAGATAATTATTTTAAATCTCATATCGATTGTTCCACATTTAGTTTGGATGGTCAATTATTCAATATGTAATGAAAATATTGCCAATATGTAGTAGCCTCCAGATAAGAGATTTCGAACACGTGTTTTTGGTGCACTTTCTTTGTGACAATTTTGCCATCCTACTTGAGAGTTGCTCTTGTTATTCATAGATGGTTGGAATATAATTTTATCATTAACTTATTTCTTTCTTCAAAAGACATATTTTAAGATTACTTTTCATGTTGGACAATATCTAATTATATAAAGCAGACACAAAAAATTAAATAAAACATTGTGTTTTGAATTTTGGCAGTTAAAAAAAGTATGAAGGCCAGTGTCATATGGAACAATTTATTTTATAATAAATCACAGAAAAAATTGTAATCATCATAATACATTTAATGAACTAAAATTTATCTACCACCGCAAAAGAAAAAAAAAGAAAAAACTAAAGAGTATCACCACCACCATCAGGGGCAGCAGGTTGCTGGATCATTGTCGAGCAGTCGACACCACCGGACAGAAGTGTGCGAGAGAAGTTATGTGCCCATGGAGAGACTTCATCCCATGAGGTCATGACTTGGTCAGTTGAACTACCCAATGGGAGTTCCAACAGCTGCTGCTGCTCTATGGGCAGTGACCACAGTGTGTGGTAGGCGCCTTAAATCCGGGAAGAAGTAATATTACCCTGCTCCAAGCTTATGAGTTCGTCGTCTAACTGCCAGTGATCCAACGGTTGTTCGTGTTGTTCATAAGGCATGGCAGGTACTTGAAGCTGCACCTCCAATGGTGCATAATCATCATAGAACTCTGCCATCATCCAATTGTCTTGTTCTGCATAATCTGGTACCACTAATGCATGCTGATAATCTGATGCATATGCCAAGGCCTCGGCTTTGGCTTCGGGTTTGGCATCGGCATTAGCAGCAGTAGTTCGTCCCTGTTGCCGGATCACCTCCATTGGCACAGAATGCTGCTCAACAAATCCAACATCCTGCCGGTTCATCATATCCAGCATCTTATCCGTGGCCATCATTGGCAAAGAGAGAGAGAGAGAGAGAGAGAGAGAGAGAGAGAGAGAAAGAAAAAAAATTGCCGAGAGAGAGAGAGAGAGAGAATAGATGGTTGGAATATAATTGTATCGTTAATTTATTTTTTTCTTCAAAAGACTTATATTTTAAGATTACTTTTCATGTTGGATAATATCTAATTGTATAATGCAGACAAAAATAATTAAATAAAACATTGTGTTTTGAATTTTAGCGGTTAAAAAAAAGTATGAAGGCAAGTGTCATATGGAACAATTTACTTTGTAATAAATCACAGAAAAAATTGTAATCATCATAATACATTTAATGAACTAAAATTTATCTACCACCGCAAAAGAAAAAAAAAGAAAGAACTAAAGAGTATCACCACCACCATCAGGGGCAGCAGGTTGCTGGATCATTGTCGAGCAGTCGACACCGGACAGAAGTGTGCGAGAGAAGTTCTGTGCCCATGGAGAGACTTCATCCCATGAGGTCATGACTTGGTCAGTTGAACTACCAAATGGGAGTTCCAACAGCTGCTGCTGCTCTATGGGCAGTGACCACACTGTGTGGTTGGCGCCTTGAATCCGGGAAGAAGTAATATTACCCTGCTCCAAGCTTATGAGTTCGTCGTCTAACTGCCAGTGATCCAACGGTTGTTCGTGTTGTTCATAAGGCATGGCAGGTACTTGAAGCTGCACCTCCAATGGTGCATAATCATCATAGAACTCTGCCATCATCCAATTGTCTTGTTCTGCATAATTTGGTACCACTAATGCATGCTGATAATCTGATGCATATGCCAAGGCCTCGGCTTTGGCTTCGGGTTTGGCATCGGCATTAGCAGCAGTAGTTCGTCCCTGTTGCCGGATCACCTCCATTGGCACAGAATGCTGCTCAACAAATCCAACATCCTGCCGGTTCATCATATCCAGCATCTTATCCGTGGCCATCATTGGCACACAATCAGTAGTGGTACCCTGCTCCAAGCTTATGAATTCATCATCTAACTGCGACTGATCCAGAGGTTGTTCATGTTCATGTTGTTCATAAGGCATGTCTGGTACTTGAAGTTGTTCCTTCTCCTCCATTGGCACAGCGTGCTGCTCCACAAATCGCTCATCCTGTGGGAACATCATATCCTGCCTCTTATTCAACGCCATCATTGGTTCCTCTTGCAGACAATCAGCGGTACTCATCATAATAGAATCCTGCAGTCGCGATGCCGAAGTCATCTGGAGCTGCTGCTGCTGCTCCGTTAAATGAGTCGGATATGCGAGCGTGTCCGCCTGCTGAAACTCGACCATCATGAACTGATCTTCTTCATCACATTCTGATACCAGATGATCATCTGATGCATATGCTATGCAGGCGGCGGCAGAGTCTTGGTCGCGAGGCGCCATCATGGCCAATGGCATGGCAAATTCATGGTCCGGTGCAGGTGGTTCTTCGCTCTTCCTTTTCTTGCCTTGGGAGATTTCCTGATCGCTCTTCTTGATGTGGCAAAGAACGCGTTCTTGAAACCCGCCTTCGCCCGGGTTACGAGTTTTGAGCACGTACTCGTACATGATCCATGCGGTCTTCTCCCCTTTATACATGTAGTTAAGACAGTGTTTGTTGCCCACCGTGACGACGCCGTGCCCATCGACCGAGGACTTGATTTCTTTGTGGTTCATAACCGTCAGCCAAGAACCCTTGCCGGCCTTTCGGGAAGGCCGCTTGGCTTTGTCGCTGGTGCGCACGCGACGTGCGAAGAAGTAGCCCTCCTTCTCCTCCTCCACCTGTCCGTCCCCGAAGAGATTCCAGGGCTCGGTGCCGTAGACGTCGGCGGGGACGATGAAGCCTGGAGGCAGGGGATTGCCGGAGATGTGACGGCGGAGGAAGTAAATTACTAGCTCCTCGTCTGTGGGAAGAAAACTGAAGCCAGGAAGACGGAGGTGGGTAGCTGCGGCGGCCTCCATGTTCTTTCTGGTTCAAGAGCAGAGCACACGAGA
>LTAE01003209.1:28461-40867 GCA_001647135.1 Pontederia paniculata
GTTAAGTAGGGAGCACCTACATTGAATCATATATATATATATATATATATATATATATATATAGTTTAATGTTGGTGTACCCAGGTACACCATGTACCCTCTATGTTAAACCGTTGGATATGAGATCTACGGTTAATCTATTCAAGATTTTTATTTCTTATTTATTTTTTTCAACCGTGGATCTTAGATCCAACGATTTAATATACAGGGTACATGATGTACCCGGGTACACCAACATTAAATTTATATATATATTATCTAGATATATTTAGATTTTTTATATATTAGGTTTCATAGCTCGAGGGAGAATTATCGCCTTACATCTTATTCTGCAAGTAGTCAACGTTGGTGATTAGATGATGATGGTGTCTCGTCTATGATATGATGGTTGCACATGAAATATGCCTAGTTAATGTTTGTTTATTTTAAATATCGGTTGACCAATTAATTGGTTAAAGTTAAATAGTCAAAGTAGAATGTTGAACATGTGTTAGATGATAGTTTATGATGTTTCTGATTCGGGGTGTTATACTTTCGATTAAGTTAGGAATGGAATTGGGGAAATAAAATAAAAGGAAAACCTATGGGATTTGTGGGTTATAGACTTAACTCAAATTGGAGCTGGGTCACACAAGGGCAAGCTTTAAGGCCAGGCCTCGCTTTAGAGAGACCTTGACTGATCTTCTCATGCGGTAGAATGATGTAGAGATCACTCTCCCTTCCAACTGCTTTCGCACCGGGAGAAGAAGATACTTTGCAAGGACCCTAAGAGTTTGGAAAATATCTCGAGAAAAGGTTTTAGCACCGGTGTCTCCTATATGTACTCAAGTCAAAAGGAAAATAGGAGTCTAGATGGACTAGACAAAGAAGGGGTAGAGATGATCCACTTGCCCTTAGGCCAATTAAGAGATTAGACTGAACTTCAAGAACTAGCGAAAATAGTCATGATCAAGACAAAAGAAATTCATGCGGAACTAGGGCCCTCGAGAATTCCCGTACCGCCACCTCTTGATTTTCGAATAGCCAGCTTTGGCAATTGCACTTTGGGCGGTGCTTTCTCAACCCTCCCTCTCTCACTTTCTAGTAAAGTTTTTTTTTTCGTACTTTTGGTTGGGTCTTGGGCTGCCATATCATTTGGATGCACACAAGGCATACAATTAGGGGTTGTTTGGTGTGAGGTAATCCAGATAGATTATCGATTATTTAATTTAAAATAACCAGAGCCTACCAAACTACCGCGTCTGACTGCAATATATTACCAGTATTTTTTACTTCTCTGATAATCTAAATTATCACTTTACTGACTAGTTTCACGACAGGAGTGTAAAGTGACCATATAATCAACTCTAGTTGATGAAATCCGTTGGCCACAAGACAAGCTTTCTAGCGATCAATGATCCCATCGACTTTGAACTTTGTTCTTAAAATCCATTTACAACCTATCACATTCATAGTTTTACTACGAGGTACCAACTCGCAGGTCCCATTGCTATGAAGGGCATGAAGTTCAATAGACATATCCTCATGCCAATGACGATAACGAGATGTTGTTGTATGACGCGAGCAAATCAATCACAGGAATAATTTCCTAAACCTTATCTAGAAATTCGAAGATGAAGTTTGAGTTGATATCATATTACTAGAAAAGAAAATATAAGAAAAGATGAAAAAATAAAAGAAGATTTTTCATCTGAAGGTTTATCAATTTGATAAGTTGGTTAAGGTTAAGACTTATCAAGACAATTAGATTGATTTTGCAATACTTGTGACAGAAGGATTGTGTTAATTCTATAAGATTCTAATCATATATCTTAACTACCTTAATCTAATATTAACCTAAGATTTGCACCAGTTCAATCCCTAGTTACATTATTAAGATGCATCTAAACTACAAACCCTAAATTGTCAAGATCTCGAACCAAGTAACTTGACAATCCACAATACATAAATTTCATACCATATAGATATAAAAAAAATTCCATCAAATAAACATCAAAACGATTGAGAAAATAGACAAAAAATGGCATGTGTCCGAAAGGAACATGACCCGTGTTCTTGCATCTAGAAAATATATTTTTTCAAATATTATTTTCAATTAAAAGCCAAAAATAAAATCATATGCAAAGAAATTCCATTAATAATATCTCTCGATTAAAGCTAAAGAAAAGACTCATTAAACAATTAATAACCCAGAATGACGATGCAAGTTCACATATTTGCAAGATAAAATTATCCAAGAAATAATGGGGTTCAATTAAGTCTTTCCCCCTCACACAATATTATTCTAATCATAAAGAATTTGATAGAGCTTCGTTGTCTCCTGGTCTTCGCAGATGAATCCCAGACTCCTCCTCAGCAGATGGCTCCTTCAGAAAATTTTGGAGGAAAATTATGAGAGGATTGGATGAATGACGACTACAATAGGGTCTATTTATAGATGAAAATTTGAAGTAATGCCCTTCATCCAACAATTGAGATTAATCTTGGATAAATAAGCCTTTGTTTTCAGCCTTCAAATTGCGGAACCACCTTATATGTGAGACAACATAACCCATGTTGAAGAGGCACCACGGTCCGCATTTTGTGATTATTTTAGTTGGAGTTGAACACGGCTAATGAACGTGGCCCGCTTTAATGTCAGATAATGACATGTGGCAGCAGATGATCTGAAGATCAGCTATGTTTTGAATATGACATGCCAATTGACACAGAGGTCTTGAACATGGACCGTTTTGAAATGTATCTTCAATTATGTATGTCCAACACGTTCTGTTTCTGAAAGTGACATGCTATCTAATTTCGACTTCTAGTTTGATTTCTGAATTATCCATCCATCATGAATTCGAACAATATTCACCTGAAAATTCATCACAAGAAACAACTTGGGTAGATTCTTACCCATATATGAAAACTAGACAAAACTATATGAAATGTTGCATGAATTTATACAAAACTCCATTCGGTTTAAAGAAATTGGTAAGTTAAGAGTTTTCAAATCCAAAATTTTTGGTTAAACTCATTAACTGAAGATTTTGGATTAGTTGATCAGTAATTACCAATATATACGTAAATAAGAAATACTATTAATTATTAAATCTTGAAATATTTTTTTAAAAAAAATTACGTATTCAAGATAGAGGTAAATATACGAACTTGAAGATGATCCAAGAAAAAAATATTATATAGTTGGATACAATATTTCCAGACCAGTGTCAAAGACTTTTGACCTATATTTGTTTCAAGAAAATTATTATGTTTGAAATCTTGTAATAATTTTCAGTCTTTCTATTTGATATGTACATATAAAAATTAATTTATATTTTCATTTTTTTGTTATACAACCTAACAAAAGAACATTTTATTTATTTGTAATAAAAGATCCTAAATTTATTTTCCCATAAGAACTATCAATGAAACATGAATTTGGATGGTTGGGTAAACTATAAATTATTGGTAGAGTGAGTGAGAAAGTATTAATAAGTTTATTATCTGAATAATGAAAAATGAGATTCATTGTCATAGGAAATAAAATGTTTTCTATTAGAAATTGAGGAAAATATAGAATGCATTGATGGATAACAAATACAACATGAACTATGTTAGATATCAGAATTTAGATATCTTTGATGTCACTTTCATGGCGAGTAATGCCTATACATTCATTCGCATAAAAGAATTTGACATTTAATACCAGATGTTTGAAAAATGTGTAATAGAACCACCGTTGTCCCGTCGGAGGAATGAATTGGCGCCTTTCTCTCTCGCATGTTCAACGTCGAATTGAAACCTGAAGGCGGATTATGACAAGCGAGAATCTCTTGAATAAGACATCTCTGACTTTTAAGATCTTTAACATGACAAGGAAAATAACAAATTTACCATGAATTTCTTAATCTTTAAATTTCTCAATGTAGTAGCATGATAGTACTCATTTCATATGAGCTCGAAACAATCTTGTATACCTGGACTACTGTATGAATTTTTCAACAAAAAAGTCAACAGTAGTGAAGACTTAATAAGTAGGTTCATTTAAAGTTTTTTCAGTTAATTATGCGATGGTATTGGGAAGTTCAGAGGATAGTGTGCCATGGTTATAGAAAGGCATAACTTTTGATTTGACTATCTTTCTATATTGTCAAGATTTTTAAATAATAATAATAAGTTAAAAGGTAAGATATGATAAAGTATAAAATAAAATATGACTATGATTTGAAAAAAAAGTAAGTTTTTGGTAAAAAGAATGTTATCCACAAATCCGAATTATCACAAGGAATCAAAATCATATACAAACTTATCTTTAAGGAATTTTAATCCTATCCAAACTTATTCTCAAAGAATATTATTTGACCCAAAATATGTTTACAGGAATTTACTTTCTCTATTTAAAGGACTTCAATTTCTTATCATTCTTATCTTTTTTTCCATCATGGTTTCTCTCCCTCCTTAAGATGGAGAGGGAGTGAACGATATCAACATCAACTCGAGGAGTATAACACATAAAATATTTTATCGCAATCCATCATACAAAATTGTGAATGCTTTTATTTATATTTATGAAAAGATTATTTATAGGATAAGAACCAATTGTTATGATATAGATATGGTTTTCATTATAGGTTGGTAGTATCTAATCACAGCTAATTCTAATGGAACAGAAAAGAAGATCTTGTAGAGAAATTTGATGGAACAATATAGAAGAACTTGAAGGGATTTTTTTTTAAAATAGAAGAGAAGATCTTGAAGAGCTGTTGTAATCTCACTAACATCCTCAAGCTTGGTGAATACGGAGGAGAGATGAAGCTTGTCTTGAATAAAAGCAAAATGAATACTATAGATGGGCTTTGTCAATATGTCTTCGAGTTGATCTTTGGAGGAGATAAATCACACGATTAAGCATCGAGCAGCAACCTCTTCATGTACAAAATGAAAATTCATCTCAATGTGCTTTGTGTCAGCATGAAAAATGGGGTTAGAAGTGACGTACATAGCGCCTACATTATCACAACATAAAATCGAAACTGTGGAGAGGGGATCATGGAGTTCAGAAAGTAAGGACCAAATCCACATAATCTCTATTGTAGCATTGACATGATATTCAGACTTGGTATATGAGCGAGAAACAACCTTTTTTCCAACTGACGAAGAGATTAGATTTGGACCAAGATATACAAAGTAGCCCCCAAAATATTTTCCGTCAATAAGAGAACCGACCCCATCATGATAAGAAAAGCATGCAAGATTGAAAAATCTCCAAGAGTAACAAATAATCCAAGCTGGGAGGTTGTGTTGATATGCCGAAGAAGTCTCTTAACAGCTTGCCAATGAGACGCCAAAGGTGGATGCATGAATTGACTCATGATACACACAACATATGTAATATCCGAGCGAGTAATAGTGAGATAATTGACTGTTCCAATCATTTGCGATATAATTGTGCATCATGAAACAAATCATTGGTCACATGCACCAGTTTAGCATTCACTGTCGTTGGAGATGTTATGCCATGAGCATCTTCCATCTTAGCACATTTAAGGAGATCTCCAACATACTTGGATTGTGAAAGGAGTAAACTATGAGATTTATGAAGAACTTCTATGCCAAGAAAGAAATGAAGTTGGCCCAAATCCTTGAGAGCAGATGTCGACATGAGACAGTACGATTGTCAAGTAATAATTTAGAAGATCCTATAATCAATATATCATTCACATAAACCACCACAAAAATGGTGCCCACATCATGATGAAAAATAAATAGAGAGTGTTAGTCTTTGAAGCCACAATACCAAAGCAAAGAAGCTCAAAGTGCAATGTAAAAAAGCCACGCTCTAGGTGCTTGCTTGAGACCATAGAGCGACTTTTGTAGTTTGTAAACATGTTCACGATAATTTTCATCCTAATAATCTAGCTGCTCCGTAAATATAGTGTCGTGAAGATCTCCGTGAAGAAATGCAATGCTTACATCAAGTTGTTAAATTTGCCATTTGCGTGCAAGAGCTATATTATGAACTAAGTGAATTGTGGCTAGTTTCACGACATGACTATAAAGTGTCCATATAATCAACTCTAGATTGTTGATGAAATCCCTTGGACACAAGACAAACTTTGTAGCGATCAATGCTCCCATAGACTTTGTACTTTGTTCTTAAAATCCATTTACAACCTATCACATTCATAGTTTTACTATGAGGTACCAACTCCTAGATCCCATTGCTATGAAGGGCATGAAGTTCAGCAAATGCAAACTCACGCCAATGACGATAACGGGATGTTGTTGTATAATGCGAGCAAATCAATCACTGAAATAATTCAGCAAGTATATTTGTCGCATTAGTAATTCAAAAATGAGTAAGATATTATTCCCACGAGGACTGATGAGTTTTGATTTCCTAAACCTTATCTAGAAAATTGTAAAGATGAAGTTTGAGATGATATCATATTATCAGAAAAGAAAAGATGAAAAGATAAAAGAAGATTTTTCATCTGAAGGTTTATCAATTTGGTAAGTTGGTTAAGGTTAGGACTTATCTCCCTGCCACTATCTTGTAATAGACAATAAGATTGATTCTGCAATACTTGTGACAGAAGAACTGTGTTAATTTTATAAGATTTTGAATCGTATATCTTAACTACCTTAATCTAATATAAACTTAAGAAGGTTTGCACCAGATCAATCCTCAGTTACATTATTAAGATGCATCTAAACGACAAACCCTAAATTGTCATGATCTCGAACCAAGTAACTTGGCAATCCCAATACATAAAATTCGTACAATATAGATATGAAAAAACTTGCAACAAATAAACATCAAAATAGTTGAGAAAATAGACAAAAAAATGCCTCGTGACTGAAAGGAACATGGCCCATGTTCTTATAGCCGAAAAGAATATTTTTTCAAATATTTATATTCAATTAAAAGACAAAAATAAGATAATATGCAAAGAAATCCCATTAACAATATCTCTCGATTAAAGCTAATGAAAAGACTCATTAAACAATTAATAACCTAGAATAACAATGGAAGTTCACATATTTGCAAGATAAAATTATCCAAGAAACAATGGGGTTCAATAAAGTTTTCCACCTAACACAATATTATTCTAATCCTAAGGAATTCGCTAGAGCTTTGTCGTCTCCTAGTCTTCACAGATGAGTCCCAGGCTCCTCCTCAAGCAGATGGCTCCTTCAGTACTTTAGAATCTTTTGTAGGAAAGTTATGAGAGGATTGGATGGATGATGATTGCAATAGGGTCTATTTATAGATGAAATATGAGGTGATGCCTTCATCCAACAATCGAGATTAATCTTGGATTAATAAGTCTTTGTTTCCTTTAGATCGCGAACTGCCTTATATGTGAGACAATATGACCCGCGTTAAAGAGGCAACACGGTCCGCCATTCGTGATTATTTGAGTTGGAGTTGAACACGGCTAATGAACGTAGCCCGCTTTGATGTCAGATAATGATATGTGGCAGCAGATGATTTGAATATCAACTTTGTTTTGAATATGAGACACCAATTGACACAGAGGTCTTGGACACAAAGCGCTTTGAATTTGCATGGTTCGTTTTGGCTTTATGAAATGCGTCTTCAGTTACGTTTGTCCAAGACAGTCCATTTTTAAAGAGACATGCTATCTAATTTTGACCACCAGTCTGATTTCTGAATTGTCCATCCCTCGTAGATTGGACAATATTTAACTAAAAATTTATCACAAGAAACAACTTGGGTAGTTTCTGACCATATATTAAAAATAGACAAAACTATATGAAATGGTGCATGAATTTATATAAAATTATGTGAAAATAATGTAAATGAGATGCATGCAACATGTATATTTTTCCATGCATCAAATGTCCCCAAGTTTGAACACTTGCTTGTCTTCAAGAAAAAAATTAATACAAAGCTCAAGAGCCTAAAAGAATCAATCATGGCTTCCATTTTAGTTGTTCTTTTACACGACCATCGCTAGAGTATCAATTCATAGTCCAAAAGATCCCATCCTTGTAGAAGTTCTGAAACCCAAATACATTTATAACTTTCCTAATCCAACTCCATAAAATAGAAAGTACAGTCAATCACATAATAGCATTAATGTTGAAAACACAAGTAACAATTGAGCTTAAGATATTTCTTTCTTTCTTTCTTTATTTTCATGCTAAAATTCATTTTTTATGGGTTCTAGTTTTCAAATAGGGGTTCATAGAGAAGTTCGTGTAGCGGGCTTTCAATTGATGACTCCCATATCAAATGGCCTTAGAGCAACATATGTTAAGGCACCCCTCGAGCTTACTTTTCGAAACATTCATTGGTTCTAAATTGAAGATTTTGACCTAAGTCGCGATTCGAAGACACATGTGCTTCTCCATATCGCGCAAGGTGGTCCATGTAGCAGCGCTTCGATCACTAGATCCGAGATCAATTGGTCTTAGGTCTCCATGCAAGAATCCGTTATTGATCTAATTACACAAACATAGGTTCCAGATAACAAACTTGCAGCTTCTCAACACTTTATGTAATTTATTTTTCTTTTTTTTTTCACTTGCAATTTTCACATGTTTCTTTGAAATATAAATAAACGCAAGAATTAATTAATGTGTTCAATAAAAATCCAGACATAAACATAATTAAAGAAAAAAAAATAGCAAGCTGAAAAACAAAATGTAGTCATAAGTTCATAATTCTACCTTGCAACATTCTAAATACCAAACCGTATACTAAGGTGTTACTTGTTAAAAACAATAGTAACCGAATTCCATAAATTGACAAGTTATCTTAGAGTTAGTATTCGAAATCAGTCAAGGGTTAGCAAGTTAGTTAGTTTGACATGAGATATGATTTTTTTTTTCAAAATGCAACAAAATGCAATACATAAGCTAAGATGAAAACAAATGCTGATAAGCAAATATGCATGACTTATGCAACATCCCCAAGCTTTAAATCAAATACTATCCTCAGTGTTGATAAGCTTTGGGAGAGAACAAAATGATAAACAAAGTAATGCAGACTCAATAAAAAGAAAAAGAAGAAAGGGAAAAAAATCAACAAGTTGTCACTATGGTGGAGGCAATGGCTCAAGTCCAAATCCGTAGTGCCTAGACTGTAGTCGTAATCCTAGTGACACTGCATCTTCAACTTCAGTCTGTCTAGTCATCGTCGATCCTCCTTTGCAGCATGCTCCATCTAATCAAGGCGGCTCATGGTAGCCTGATGTTAGACCGCCTGATCAGCCCGCATAGCCTCCAAACTGCTATATAGGGCAGCAAAGTCAAAGGCGTCGAATGAAGGATGAACAATCTGAGGCTCGAAGGTGGCATAGAATTATGGCTTGAGCTGCTTAGCATAACATGGCCCATCATCTGCAGGATGTGCCTCTAGTGTAGCCTCCTCGGGTACATGTTGGGGCTGCTCAGTATAGGATGGTCCCTCCTCCATAGGGTGTGTTGGTGGTGATGGCTCCTCGAGCTCCTCGTCAGTAGTAGATATGAAGGATGGGAAGTAAAGCTAGTTGGTATGATCAAACACCATGATCCATGCCAGGTTGCTACAAGAAATCTTCTTATTGCAGCCCCAAAAGGTGAAATAAGGTACTCCCTTGATGATTGTGATGAGATTCACATGGATAATTTTGTTACAGTCGATGAATGAAGGCTCTCTCCACAATAGAGGTCCAAGATACAATCAAAAGTGCATTGCTATTGGTGTGATAAGTTTGTCGACGACCATGGAGCCCTTCGACTTCTTAGTGAACTTCTCGAAAGTCTAGGCTAAGAAGGTTCTAATGTTCACCTGCCTCCCCTCTAGCATCAACCACATTAAAAATAGCTCAGTCACGTTGACAACTCCATCGCTGTCACCTCAACCATAGATAGTGTTGGAAAGAATCTTGTGGACATACCTAACAATCGAATTCTATATCTTGCTCGCCTTGGTGCGAGGCAGCTATAGAATATCCTCTATAGTGATAGCTCTCCAAAATACTGGGGTGCTAAACTCAGTGTGCATAGGAGAGTGATCCAACTCAGGGAACCTATAGATAGCATTGAATTCCTTTAGAGTAAGGTTGAATTCCCTATTGTAGAGCCTAAAATTGACATGAGGCTCCTCCTCCATAGAATCCTCCTGATATGCCATCATGTGGTCAATGTTATGGGCCTCAAATGCATTCAAAAATTCATTGGCGATCTTGTCATAGGTGGGTCACCTCTTTAGTACAAAGTTTGTCATGCCTATCCGACCATAGAGGTTCAAGACCTCATCATAAATCTTGATCTGGTGCTTAGTGTCTGGGTAGGCCTATTTGGTGGCGACGGTTGCGAACTTGTGAATCTTCCAATAATTTCTCTCTTGCCACATGTCGGTGAACTCCAAGTCAATCGGCCTCGGGATCATGGTCAAATCTGGTTACTGCATCCGTGCCTCCTCTTTCATAATATCGTAGGTACGACGACGATGTGGCATGATGTAGGTGTTGGAATATGAAAATGGGCCATGTAATAAACAAAAATGGATCGTGTTGGTGAGAGCAGCACCATCTCAAATTCAATGCGGCCCATTTCTGAAATTGACACGGCCCACACACACTCACGTGTCAGAGAAGAAAGTTGAGATAGAGAGACGCAGTTTTCCTCACCAGACTCGGGTCGCATCGATGAAGTAGTAGTTGTTGGCATCAGAGAAGAAGGTGCTAAATAATCAGATGGACGAGAAAACACAACTAGATTTCTTAAAGAAGTGAGAGAAAATGTTCGGCTGGGTAGCGACGCGGGTGACACGAGTCACATTTGTCGGAGAAGAAGGATACCAGAGTCAGAGAAGACAAATATGCGTGGCTCATTTCTCGATGATGCAGTCCGAGTGAGTTCGTCGAAATTTGGTGAGGAAAAAGGAGAGCAACCGACATCGAAGAGATGAGATGTTAATGAAATAGAACAAAATGGGTCATTTATATAGGCTCCAACCCACATCCAGAAATGCAGTAGTTGACGGTTTGGCATGGACATCGAGCCAATCATGGCATGCATGGATCACGGCCCTCAAAATAGGATGCGAGCGCGTCATTTCCAAAACATTTGCATGGGTCCTGAGGCATTGATGTGGGCCGCAATTAATGGTGTCAGGTTGCATCCATTTCTCTACGTAACATGGAACATGCAATGTTGGAAATATCTTCAATTTATGCATTGTCATGGCCGTGGAGATTGACGTGGGCCATTTAATTTTTTGATGCAGACCATTTTCAAAAAAATCTGCAAAATGATGATGAAGCACTCTGCAGACAATGTGATAGCGTGGAACATGACCCATATTCATATTGGACGCGGGCCATTTCCTAGACTAGAAAATTGACACGACTAAAAACAATACTAAAAAGTAAAAAAAGAAATTTAATTACTACCTTTGCATCATTTGTGGGTGAAGCTAGTGCCTCCACTTACCTGGACAAATAGTCTACAACAACCAAAATATACTCATTGTTCAAGCATCCCATGAAGTCAATGTCTCATACATCAAAAAATATCACAATATAAAATATTTTGTAAAGGCATTTCATTTCATTTAGAATTATTACATGTCCTCTGACATTGATCAACTTATAGAATGTTTGGGTATCCTTGAAGATCGTGGGCCAGTAGAACCCACTTTCCAAAATCGTGGTCGCCCTACAATTTGACCCAAATTTTTTTTGAGCTTCTCTCTTGTGGCAGTGAGTCAGAATGCTTTGTACTGCATCATCAAGAACATATCGTCGAATAATTTGATCAACATAGACACTAAATAAGTAAGGGTCCTCCTAGAGGTAATATTTCACATTGGAGAAGAATTTCCTTTTCTTCTATGTGGTCCACCCTTTTGGATCCATCTTCAAAATCCGCCAAAATTATTGGTTCTTTTGCAAGGGTTGATTCTAGCCAAGAGAGATGATTATCTACCACATTTTCAGTCCCCTTCTTATCTCTCACCTGCACATAGAATTCTTGTAGTAGGAGTATCCATCTCAGCAACCTAGGTTTGGCCTCCTTTTGTCATCAGGTATCTTATAGTTGCATGGTTAATGTACAAAATAACCTTGGAATATACTAAATATGATCATTGTCGAAGGCATACAGTAGAACATAATTGATTTGAGTTGGTGTAAGTATGTAACTCACATAGTAGATGACCATGAAAACTTTTTCACATCTTTGGCCCAAAACAACACCGATGGATGTGTCACTAGAATCGCACATCAACTCAAATGGTTGACTCCAATATGGTGCTACAACTACAAGAGCAGATATTAGTTTCTCTTTAAAAAAAGTGAAAGCATGAATACAACTGAGTTAAAGAAAAACTTCACTTCCTTGGAGATAAGGTTTTGTCAAGGGCTTGATGATTTTGTAGGATCTAGATGGCACCAAGAGAGGG
>LTAE01003210.1:1349-34918 GCA_001647135.1 Pontederia paniculata
GGGGGGGTACGTATATACTCGTAGTTGAAGTTAATAAATAAAATAAATGCTAAGAAAGTAATATAATTATTTACCTGCTTAAGTGGATAGGTGGTCTTGGTACATATCAATAGGTATTGGGTTCAAATCTTATTATGTCTTTTTATTATTTTGGCACCCTCAATTTTTAATATTTGCTACTACATATTTCGGCCCCCTCTAATTTTTATTTCTCGGTCCGTCCCTGGATTCAAACTCTAACATAGACCATGTTGTATCCAACACGGATTGTGATAACTGATAAATAAATATTGGACATGGGATAATTCGCCTAAAAAATGAATGCACAGACATATATAGCATGCCAAACAGGCCGTGTTGAATCTTTACATGGGTCATTTTCTCTTGATGGACAATAGTAAATGACCACGTGGTTGTTATATGTATTATTTGACCCTAGTGATTGATTGATTGACTTATTTGCTAAGCACCATATTGATTTAGTGCTCCTTAAAGATAACCTAAGTGAGATATCTGCTCAATTGAAAATAATATTAAAAATAGTTAATGATTGTGATTGAAAGTACACATGAAGAGGAGAGCCCCACCGATTGTAGGATTCTATCTTGATTGCAGAAATTTATCATGATTCTAGGACTTGTCCAGATTGTATCTAAGAGATGAGGTGATTGAGTTCCCTCGGGAACTATCCTACTCATAAGCGCTTTATGATAGTGTTCATAAAGGCTTACTACTGGTTGTAATGATTGACAATTTAAGATAAATTAAATAGAAAAGAATAAAATGATCTTAAGTACTAAGAAGGCTTGAAGATATTGACTACTGTGAATATTGTGCATCTTAAAGTGATTGATATTCTTGCCACTAATGAACTTATGTCGTTGAACGAATGAATTGGGCAAGACATATTAAATATTATGCATCATATCGTGCAACTCATGTCCTTCTTATAAGAGATACTAAAAAAATACCTAAAATGCAATGTAAAAAAATAATAAATAGCATGATGTTTCTTCTATTGTCGGATTATAGGATATTATAAAGCAAATGAAAAGAGGAAGTAAAGTCACAATAGCATATTTTTCTTATATTGTCTTCATATATATTTTTAACCCTATTGCTTACTTCCTTTGCATATTGAGTTTCATTGCTTATGGGAGAATTATCTCTTCTGCTTTTGATCCTACAAGTAAAATAGATAGTGATGACGAAGTGGTATCATGATGGTGTTCATGATGAGGTGGGTTGCACATGACATACATCTTGGTCGTAATTTTAGTAAATATTGACTTTCGCATGTCTTGTTTATAGCGTTGACTAGTCAATTGATAAAAAGTAAGTCAAACATGCAAGATCATAGCGTCTTCAGAATGACATTCTATCACGTGGTCGGACGTGCTTTTTGGGGACGTTACAAGGAAAATTAGACATTAAAAAAGAAAGAAAGTTTGAAATTTGTGCAATGTGTGTTTTTAGAGGAGAGAGACATTATTATTTGAAAAACAAAATATAAGTTTGTGATGCATAATAATCTAAAAGTCTGTTTGCCAAATGGAACACCTAACCAGAAATTGACAAGGTTCCATTAGGTTTTGTCAAACGAAATGATGTTTGGCAGAACCTAAGATCACGTTACCCTAGATTCTCGACTCTGGTTAGAAAGAATCGGAACCTCTTTGTTGCAACAACAATATGCAGCTTTTTTTTACACTTTTTCTTTTACATTTTTTTTCTCTTTTTTTTTCATTACTCAAGTTTTAATATTAAATAATAAGATTTTTAATTAGTATGAAATACTTATACAATTTATATAGATTCAAATAAGTTTTGGAAGTTATTTTATTATATAATTCTTGAAAATAAATTTATAATATTTATTTTTATATAAGAAAATGCTTAATAACCATATATTTAATTTATAATACAAATTATTTATTAGTATACTTTTTTATTTTTAATTTTTTTATGAAATTATTATTATTATTAAATTATTAATTCATAAGATTAATTTACATTATTTATTAATAAGTTTTTAAATAGATTTCATCGATATTTTTTAGAAAAATTTACGAAAAATATTTGTTAGATTAATTTTATATTATTCATTAATTATTTTTTAAATAGTTTTAATCGCTCTTCCTAACAAAACTTTTACGAAAATATTAATTTATGAGATTATTTTTATATTATTTATTAATTATTTTCTTAAATAGTTTTAATCGATGTTTTCTTAATAATATTTCATGAAAATAATAAGTCATTAGATTAATTTTATATTATTTAATTATTATTTTTTGATATTTTTAATCAAACTTTTTTAAAAAAATTATGAAAATATTTATTCGTGAAATTAATTTTATATTACTTACTATATTTTCTTAAAATTAACTAAGTCAATTTTTTTTATAAAAAAATATATCTTATATTTCAATTCTCACATTTTATCCAAACACCCATCAAAATCTATCTATAATCATTACAATTTAGTTTATCCAAACATTATTAGAACTAATATATAAAATCAAATTATTTACTAGAACCCGGAGAATCCCAGGTTCTACTTTCCAAACAATCTATATCTTTTGACTATGTTTGGCAAGTAGAACTGGAAGTTCTCCGGGTTCCGATTGTTGAATCTAGGATCCCGAGAATGTTTTGAATGATCACAAATTTGTAAGTGAACTCAGCCTGTACTGATGAACTTGTTGAGCTGATTTATGTAACATGATATATCCAAGTTCAAAGTAATGGTCGACCTGAGTTGAAGGAATGGACGACCAATGCACACGTAATATATATCAGAAGAGCTACATGTGTGCAGTGGGCGTCCTAAGTATATGAAACGGTCGACCAACATCAGAGGGAGAATACATGTGATGAGGAGCAGAAGCATAAACGGTCGACCAAAGATTTAAAGAGGGCGACCGATAATGGAGGAGTATACATGTAGAAGAGAGGATCAGAGGTAGACCGGTCGATCATATATGAAGAAAGGACGACCGGAGCAAAAGACTCGCGGACATCATGACTAAGGCTCTTTCCGGCGAGCACTTCTACTTCATCCGCGACAAGCTCCGCCTCCGTCACAGACCTCGGCTGGCTTGAGGGGGCATATCAGCACATATTGCTCCTGAAGACTCGCTCCTGATTAGTTAACACTCAAGGCTGTCTCCTAACAAACCATGCACACGTTCATCTATTATTCTGCCATGATGCACTGTACTTGTAACTAATTATGCCTATATATATTTGTACATGTACAAGCAATAAAGGTAGAACAGAAACCTTTTTAATTCAGCTGAGTTTATAAGGTGAAGTTTCAATAAGTAATATTGCAAATATGTTTTCTATAGATATCTTGAGATATCAGGATTTTTTTTTCTCGATGGCATGCGACTCATTGTGACACAAACTAATTATATAGAAGTCTCGAAAAGTTCTGTGGCAATAGAAAAAAAATAATTATTCAGAACATATAGGGAAACCTAGGTTGTTCAAAGAGGTAACATCTCTTTCATAATTAATTGTAGGTTGGTTAATTATAACATATGTTTTCAAACAAATACCACAAATTGCAAGAAGAATACACTCAGAGAGAATTCTGTCACAAGTAGTAATTATAAAAGAAGTGTCATGTCCAAAAAGGAGAAATATGTTGGTGCAGAATTCGGAGAGAGTGATATTACTTTTGACTTAATTTGTCCTCTCCCAGTTTTATTTGGATACAAAAAGAGTTCAATTTTCTTTAGAATACTTAATAACAATAGTTAGTAAGATATTAATGATATTTTTAAAAATTTTAATTATTTTTTATATTTGTTCAAATCTTTGGATTCTTCATTAAGAAACGCAATACATAAGCAAATGTAGACAAGAAATATACAAAATATGCAAAGCTAAGTATGATACGTGTTAATGCAAATTCTCCGAGGTTTAAATCAAACACTTTTCTAGTGTTAAGGCTCAAACAAGAAGAAGGTATAATAAAGATATGAGTCAAAGAAAAAGAATAAAAAATAAAAGGAGATGAAGCGGCGGCGATGATGGAAGAGATGTTCCGTGATTCTGATTAAATACTTGGTTTCTCTTAATTTTTTTTACCGTGGTTCAACCCATTACCATTTGGTTAAGTATTTAATAAAGAGAAAGATTAAAGTAAAAATTAAAAAAAATAATTAGTGGCATTATCTGATATTAGGCCTAAATTATTTCGGCCATAAGGCCCAAATTTAACTTCTAAGTTGCATTTATGCTCGATCAACCGTGAGTAAATGAATTTTTGGCTGATTTCATAAATAATTATCCTCGCTTCTGGAAAAATAATTTATTTATCTGCTGCTTAACTCCTTAAATATAATCAAATACAATAAAAAATTATATTTCTTTAAATTTATTTTGTCATGATTAATCCTTCTTCAACTACTTTTTATTCAAGAAAGCAAATTTGTGTATATACAGCGAGTTGAACCCAAAAAATCTCAAATTTTAACTTAACTAATAAACATATTTATCATTATTATAGTTTGTTAATATTATTATAATGTAAACTGGTTTTCACCGATGTAAACTTGTCTCATTAACGTCGTAGTCGTGACCAAATGGTGGTCACTCACTCGGCCACGGATATCGCGCCAACGGATCAAACGGCGACGCAGAGGCGTTGTGGCTGTTGCAACAAATGCGGCGTGCAGGCAACGCGAATTCGTCAAGTTGAGGAGCAACATTGATAGAAGCAAAGTGCAACAACCTACGCTGCTATAAAATGGAATCAGTCGCATGCAAGAAGCCCCAATCGCGCAGGTGAACATTTTCCTCTTCCTCTCTTTCTCAATCAATGGTATTAAAGCGAGCGTTTTCGCTAATATTTTTTACTTTTTGGCGAACCGATCATTCTATGCACTTCAACTCCATATGGTTGACGCCATCACATACTAGTGTTGACGCCGAGCTCTCTCGATCCTATGCGACCCCAAATTGACACAATTTTCATCAGAGCGCGTTGTCCTGATAAGCGGTCGCTGCCACCGCCGAGACGAATCCATAACTCGACGAACGAAATTGATGGTTCGAGAGTCTTCGCACGCATCCACGGATCATCTTGTCACACCCAAACACACCAGAAGACTACTGAATCACCATCGACATTGTCCCCTGTTTTCCCTAGTGACAGGTATCGTTGAAGAAGACAAACAATTACTTTCGTTCGATTTGAATCATGGTCGTCAATTTCTTCTCCTCCTCTTAATCATATCCATTGATTTTAGTAATAATATTAACCATTGATCATCATTTTTTATATTTTTTTAGATTTATTGAATTTTAGATCCAATCCGAACTATAGATTAATTTTTATTTTAATCACGATCGTAGATTTGTGTTTGTTTTCTCAGCCGTTTGATGCATGATATATAAGATCTAGGCCATTGTAACTATATCTAAACTCTAACCGTTAATTTTTTTATTTGATCGTAGCCGTGAAACATTTGGTTCATATTTGTGTTTAAATCAAAACCGTAGATCTTTGTCGATCTTGAATCCCAACGGTTATACCTCATTTTTAATTTGAACCCTTGATTCGTATTAAGATTAAATCTGAACCATTATATTCTTACCTGATCTGAACCATATGATCAAAATTATTAGTGATGATCTAATCCTGATTGCACGTTCACTTGAAGGCAAATTTAAAATTTTCTTTTACAGGCCGGCCCACTTATTTATTTTTCCTGTCCCGTTAAAATAGTTTGTATTATATTTATTGCTCAATTACAGTTTTCTTTGAATATTTACAGAATTAGTTGCAGAGATTTATTAATCATTATTATTGTTTTATTTCCTGTGATTAATTCAATTCCACATAACATTTTATTTGGCCCAGAATAGTACCTTAGAAATTTTAATATAGTTCTTATATTTTTTTAAGGTTATTCTTATGCTTATATTTTCGAAATAATCCACATTCACTTTCGGATAGATATCCCATAGGAGTAAATGTTGTTATTATTATTCATCTCCTGGTTAATCATCAATATCTCTAAGGGTGGCCTTAATGCCACTCCAAATTTCTTATTGCCACTCCAGTTAAGACATTTTTACCCTTCCTCTATATTAAAATGCACACAAATGATTAAGTTTCATCTCTGAGCCTCACACACTTCATCTAGTCTGAAATATTATATGAAAAATTATAATGGTTAAAATTAAAAAAAATATTTAGCACACTAGCTCCAAAAAGTTATACATAAATATTTCACATAATTTAGCTATGTTCATACAAATATTATTGAAGAGATTGCATTTACATATTTTTTTTAACTTTTTATTAAAAATTGTAAATATGTGAAATTAAAATTTTCAATGATTGCTTTCATATTTACTGCATTGTATTCCATTGGATTGAAAGCTTATATAGAACTTCATGGATTTGTAAAATGAAGAATACATAACTTTTATTTATTTTTCCCATACATTTTTTATCAGAAATTTATTTGTATTGACGTTATGGTTTGAATTTTATTTAGACTACATTTGATGCTTGTAATTCTCATGGTGCTTTAAGCAATTATTGGTATCCTTGCTTTCTTGTTGAAATAAAAGCAATGATTAATAAGAGAAAATAAGATAAATTATAAACATAAGTTGTCAAAATTTAAAGAAACAATAAGTTTCGGTTCACCCTTTATTAGATTGAGGGTGGACTTCGAGAAGAAAATTAAAAATGAGTTTTATGCTTTAATTTTAATAGAGGGTAAAATTGTCTCAATGGAGTAGCAATAAGACATTTGGAGTGGTATTAAGCCCACCCTATTTTTAATTATCATTGTTATTTAGATTGGTGTTTAACATTTTATTCTTGGACAAAACGTTAACCATTGGAATAGCTTACATTATATTTATTACTCGATTTCATATTTTTTAAGAATTAGTTGCAGAAGTTTATTAACCATTATTATTGTTTTATTCCCAATTAATCGTAGTTTAATGTATATGTGATTATGTTTGTTTAGATTTCCGATTAATCACTGTTCAATATTTCGAATATTGCTTAATTGTGCAATAGGTTTAGATTCCATTAATTATTTCCTTCTAAATACTCTTTACCGAATTGTTAAACTAATTTATTTTTACTGGTATTGCTTAGTATTTACAGATATAGTTGTTATTTAAATATTCTGAGTAGTTAACATTACACTTAATATTGTCAAAACGTTTATTTTTGGACACATTAAACTTTCAAATTTTTTTATTATTATTATAATTGCTGTGTAATATTTGGTCTACTTAATTTTTCCGGATTTTCAGAAAATAATAATTTTTGATCGAAATTAATTTTGAAATTATTTTCTATTAGATTCGGACAAAACTTTTTCATATTTTTTTTTGTTAAACCCATCTTTCGAACGAAAAATCATTTTTGTCTTCTGTTTAAAAAAATATTTTAGGACGAAAATTTTTTTTGCATATTCTCTGTTAAATTTATTTTTTCAGAAAAAAATTGTAGCATATTTTTTTCATTAAAATTTTTTTGGATATTTTTCTGTTAATAATATTTTTTGGATCAAAATATTATTATTTGTGTTAATAATATTTTTGGATATTATTTCTATTAAGAATATTTTTAAAGTTTATCAAAACATTATTACTTCTGCTAATAACATTTTTTTGTTAAAATTATTTTTGGAATAAATTAATTATTTAAAAATAATTTGGTACATTGTTTCTATTTAATTGTTTTTTTTGGATAAAATTAATTCTTCAAAATCATTTTTGTATATTTTCCATTAAAATTAATATTGATAGAATTTAATTGAAAGTATTTTCAGATTATCACTTATCAAAATTATTTTCGGATAAATATAAAAATGAATGTTTTTTTAATATTTTCTTTGAAATATATTAGTATTATTTCTCTGACTATAGGTTACATTTATTTTTTTAGAAAGAAAATATTGAAATTCATGGTCGCGGAACTAGTCAAATTGAATCGTTTTAACATCTCCAACTACGGCACATGGAATCGTAAAATTAGATATGGCTTAGTTCATTATAGTCTCCAAAACTTCAAAAATGCGGCCCCGACCAACAGTTGCAGATGAAGCTTTTGAGGAGTAGAAGAAGGAAGCTCATGCGGCAATCATGGAGCACCGAAAGGCTGGTGATGAGAATTCTAGGACCTGCATATGGATATATATGGAGGACAATTTGATTAGGGTAGATTATAGCGGTGCTTATGAGATTTGGATAGCTTTTAAAGAAAAATATGCATCCAAAAGGGACATGAATGTCTAGTTGTTGTTGCATATATATAATACATGTAAAATGAGGTTGGATGAAAATGTATCCGATCATGTTAACAATATGATTGTAATGACAAAGGAAGTTGCAGAGTGTGCACTTCACTACTAGAGTCGTTGTAGATTACATCAGTGCTCAATAGCCTTCCACCTACCTTCGACATGACAATGATAGTTGTCCATGTCAATGAGTTCATTAAAAAGGTTGTTGAATTGCCCTCCATTTTGGTCATCGAGCAGGACATGACCAAAGGAAAGAAGAATATTGACATATTCAAAGTAGAGGAGGTTGTTGAAGGGGTGGAGGAAGATGCCCATGTTGTGCACCATCAGCGCAAGCAAGTCAGACCAGTCTTCATCCCCAAGAAAAAAGTAGTTCAAACCTAGGATATGGTGCAAGGTGCCAAGAGAAGCTTATTTCGCTTGTGGAAAGTTTGGTCCTTTTTAGAAATATTGTCACAACAAATCAAGACAAGACGACAACAATGACCCACTGGGCGGACAAGGAGACGAAAGATTGAACAAGAGAGCAAGCACTAGTAAGTTTTCATTTGTCATAGTGGTAGAATGCAATGCCATGACAACAGACATCATCGAAGGGTAGTGGATCGATTCTAGAGTGACTCGCCACGTTGGCAAGATCAAGGGAGTCTCATCGACTTCAAGGAGCTAAAAAAAGAGGATCGAAGGATCTACATAGGAAACAACACTTATTTTGATGTTGCAGGATTGTTGAGTATAAACTAGACATAGGAGATAGTTTTATGATACTCAGTGTATTGTACGCTCCAAGAATAAAGCATAATTTGATCTTTGTTCTTGTCCTTTTGCAAAAGGATATTGAAATTAGGTTCTATAGTGGTTGGGTCACAATAGACAAGACAATAGGGTCTATGAAATAGGAAAGTATGTAATCGATCATGACTTATTCTGCCTGAATGTAATCAAGTCTGATGAAATAAAAGATTATTCCCAATATACTTAATGTTATATGTCTGGTTATGATCTCTAGTGTGAGAGTCTAGGCTAAAAAATAAAATAGATAAAGAAAATAAATTTAGTGTCCAACATCTTTGGTCTTGACCGGTAAAATGACAATGACCCGTTTTATGTGGGGACAAGGTCAACTGAGTTGTTGAAACTAATTCATTCAAATATTTATGGACTATTGAGTATTCCTACTTACAGGAAAAATAGTACTTTATTATATTCATTGATGACTACTCTATATATTATTATGCATACCTCTTAGAAAAAAAGTCAGAAGCTTTCAAGACTTTCAAGAGGTACAAGGCACAAGTCGAGAAAAGATTAGGAAGACCTATCATGTGCCTTAGGGCAGATAGAGGAGAAGAGTATATCTCCCGAGAATTTGAGAGTTACTGCATTTTAGAGGACATGCGTAGGTAGACTACGATGTCGTATACACCATAATAGAATGGTGTGCTAAAGAGAAAGAATTGGACTCTGATGAAAACAGTAAGATATACATTATCCCACTCAAGTATACCAAAGCGGTTTTGGGTTGAAGCTTTGATGACTGCGAGTTACATACATAACTGAATTTCCATCAAGTCCGTAGAATCGATGTCACCCGAGATGGGTCATCTTCAAAAGTGGGGATGTAAAACACACGTGTTGATTCCTAATCAACTTAGGGACAAACTAGACTTGAGGACGGAAACATGTAGGTCTATTAGATATAGTAAACAATCCAAATGGTACAAATTTTTTCATCAGAAAAAATATCTTATAGAGAGTCGTGATACTACTTTTTTTTATAATGAAAAGGAGTAGGTGAGAGAGGATGACGATCCCCTCACGATTCTAAGAGATGATGGAGATAATTCAGTGATCCATTGTACTATCCAATCATGAAAGTTGATGTTCCACATCCGAATGAGATATCCTTGAATGTAGTGGAACTGAGTACTTTCACAAGTATAACCAGCACCAAATGCCCCATGATCAACACCCGCACATTTGGATGATTATGTTATGTATGAATGCGAGGCATCATATTACATAGAGGATACTACAAATTCTATCACCTACAAAGAAGCGATCACCACGAATGTTGAATTAGACTCAGTTCACAACAACGGGCTGTGTGCATCATATGATTTGTTGAAATAGAGGCAATGTATTGAGTGTAAAAGGATATTAAAGAGAAAGTACCGTGTTGACGATTATCTTGATAAGCACAAAGCAAGATTGATGGTCAAGGGTTATACTCAAGAAGCCGATATTGATTTTCAGCAGACTTATTCTCCTATGGCTAAGTTTGCATCGATCAGGATGATCTTAGTCATAATAACATATATGGATTTGTGAATGGACATCAATACAATATTCTTGAATGGAGACCTATCAAAAGTCATATATATGCGACAACCTGAAGGGTTTCAGGTGAAAGATCAAGATCATAAAGTGTATAAACTCTAGAAATTATTATATGGCTTAAAGCAATCATCTAGACAATGATATTTAAAAATTCATGAGACGTAGTCCAATTTGATTTCAGGATGAACAAATTGGATCATTGTGTCTACATCAAGAAGAGTGAGAGTAATTTTGTGATATTATCACTATATGTAGATGCAAATACTGCTTGCCGAAAATAATGTAGAGATGCTCAATGAAATTAAGGATAAATTGAGCAAATGATCTGAAATGGTAGACATAGGTGAGGTCTCCTATGTACTGGGTATTCAAATGCATACTTCGATAGTGATATAGACGATCGAGTCTTATTTCTTCTAGGTGATGTAGTCATTTCTTGAGAAAGCAAGAAACAAAGATGTGCGGCTAGATACATACAAGAGGCTGAGTATGTTGCTTGTAGTGCAATAGTCACCCACGGTGTATGGCTCATGCGTTTTCTTTTTAGAACTAGTGCTTAATCTGGTCAGATGACCATTACCCATGTATTGTTATAATAAAGTTGCAATAAGCTTGAATGGAGCCAATAGTTCAAAAGAAAAAGAGATTGAATATCATTATATTCAGAATTCATAAGAAAGAAGTGACAAATACCTACATGCTGACGAGTAACATGTTAATCGATTCCCTTACAAAGAAAATATCAGCTAGTACTTTCATCAAGTATGTGAGCTTGATGAGACTCAGGAGTGACTGAGTCAGTACGAAGTATTCACGAATAGTGAAACTTTGAGATATGATCTTTACTTAGACTACTCATGGATAGTGAGAGTGTCGACATAGTGACCACGTTGGTCAAGCGAGAGTTTATTGTAGTTGTGATCAAACGATGGTCACTCATTCGCCCATGATATCATGCTAAAGGATCAAACGGTGACGCAGAGACATTATGGCCGTTGCAACGAATGCGGCATGCAGGCGACCGAAGTCCGTTGGAATGAACACGAATTCGTCATGTTGAGGAGCCGCAATAATAGATGCAAAATGCAACTAAACTACGCGGCTATAAAATGGACTCAAACGCGTGCAAAGAGGCCCAATCGCGCAGGCCAAACTTTCTCTCTTCCTCTCTTTCTCTATCAATACAAATAACAGAAGAAAAAGACATATCTTAATATTACGGATCGATATCAAATTTAAATTTTGGATAATGTTGTAGAATATAATGATAAGTTGTAAAAAATGAAAGTTTTACTGTATCCGAAATTCATTAATCATGAATGAATTTCAGAAACAATTAGTGTCAAAGGATCGATCTCATTGGGTGCTTTGAGATTCGAAATGATACTAAATGATATAAATTAATTGGGATGAACAGCGAAAAAAAATCATTTAAAAGAGCACATAAAATTAAATTAATGTACTGAACTAAAAAATAATTATGACCATGGGATCATGATTAAAGTTAATATTTAATTCATAAGACGATTTGGTGAATGATCAATTACATAGGATTAATATGATGAAATTGGGATTTCACCGATATCATTATTGATATTATTCTTATATTGGTTGATTATTTTTTCTTATTATGACTATTAAATATCACAGATGAATATTTTGTAGAGGTAAATAATTTATTATTAAAAATAATAATTCAACGTCCAACCATCTTTTCGCCGGCATAACAAAAACTCGTGCTATTTGAGAGGTCCTACAAACAGTAATGGATATGTCACCAAGCACTCATTTTGATAAAAAATCCTTTTTTTTACAACATTTGTCTTTCTGTTGATCCTAATTTTCAGTCAGTGCAGATAGTGGGCTCTCTCTCTCTCTCTCTCTCTCTCTCTCTCTCTCTCTCTCTCTATCTCTCTCTTCTCTCTCTCTCTCTCTCTCTCTCTCTCTCTCTCTCTCTCTAATAATATACGACTTGAATATTAGAATTTTATAAAGAAAAAATTAGTTTGGATGATAAAATTATAATTTTCATCATTAAACTAAATGTATTATCAACAATCATAAAAATTTAAATTGATAGAAAAAATAATATATTTATATTTTTATAATTTTAATTTAGTCTAAAATTCAACACATAAATAATAAAAAAAATTAAATTTTAATACGAATGACATTAAAATTTGAATTCAAAATCTGACTCTGATACTATATTAAATTAGATGCGCTAACAATAATTTTAAAAACTTAAGTCGATAAAAAAATAATACTTATATATATATTAAATAAATATTTAAAAGATCAATTTTTCTTATCACAAATGAAATCAATAAATCTAACATATTATCGATAATACGGTTACAAATATAATCATGAAGATATGATCAATAGAAAATAAAGTAATATAAACTCGGAACAAAAGAGTAAATTTTTTATTTCCAAATAAAAAATGAATTGATATCATCTTGTTCACATTATTTTTTCCCTCTATGATATTAAGTTTGGAATAGGTATTAAAAGACCTTAATTTTTAGTATGACATGAAATAATTAGAAATTTCAAGATTTGTTAATTCTAAGAACGAATTGTAACGAAAACAAATGCGCAGAGTATATCATTCTTCTCATGGATCTAATAAGAAGAAAATAATTCAAAAAATAAATACGGGTTGGTGTGATATTAGGTCTTAGATTTATCCTCAAACTATTTGGCATTCAATCGCCACTAAAATTCAAAATCAAATGTTAACTTCACCTTAGAATTTTTTTCTGTTACATTTGAGATTCATGAGCCAAAATATAGAAATTAAATAAAAAAGATGAAAAATGAAAAAAATCAAATGATAATTCAGCCGGATGGACACAATTAGTTTGGGGAGAAGCCTTGACTTTAAAACCCGACCCGGACATCGACCCGAATAGCTCGAGGGGTCAGGTCGGACCGATCGGACCGGATGATCGAATCGGATCATAATATATTAATATAAAATAAAAAATCAGATATAAAATCAAAATACATGAGCATATATTATTAATATAATAACATGATATTTTTAGTTTTAATTCACAATTTGTAACAATGCTTAATGATAAATAATAAGATAATTTTTAAATACTAATATGCTCTATTGATTAATTAAGTTTTTCTATTTATCGTAATTATTTAAAATCTTACTTATATGACAAAGTAGATTGTTTAGCTCTAAAAAATTAAACTAAACTTCTATTATTATTATTATTATTTGAAAAAAAAATGTTGGGTTGGTCAAACTCGTCGGGTTGAACGGTTCAATTGGCATCGCAGGTTTAGAGTGACCCATGACCCGTTTTAGACCTCAGACACCGGTCCGACCGGCCGGGCCGGACCGGGTTTTACAACATGGCTTGACACCTCACAATTTTTTTCATGTGTATTCAGGTATAAGAAAAATAAGAAGAAAGAATAATATATATACTACATAATTTATACAATGAAATAACATAGTAAATTTACAAAATTTGGAAATTTGAGTACAATTAAGAATCTCACTTGACACCAAATTGTTATAGCTTTTGAACCAAAAAAAGCTATAACTTACTCCGCAAATGAATTAATTCATGCTTGTGGAAAATTAAGATGTCACATATTTCAAATTTGTGATGTGAATTTGTTGAGATTTAATCTTCAGAATTGAATTAATCAAAGCATAATTGCAATAATAATTACAATGGGATGATATGATACCAGGTAAAATAGACGTTACACTTGATAATTGGTATGGGTTGATTGATTAAATTGATTAGTGAACAATTTTTTAAAATGTAAAAGGTCTCCAAATAAATTTTCAGAATTTGAATGAGATCATCAATTCGATATTGATTAGTTAACCTCTACATCAAAAAAAATGGCAATTAGTTGGTGGCTTTGCTGTAAAACCCAAAATCCAAAATAACCCAATGCGGACCTTGTCCAATCTGAATGTGGGTTGTGTTGCACTTGTGACACGAAAAATGTCGAACCCAAAGGTCAACATGGACCGTGCCCAAAAGTGACGTGACTGTGTTATGGCGAATCAAACTCAAGGATGAACACAAACCGTGTAAACGACGCTAGCCGTGTTGCATCAATGTTTCAAATCCTAATCACCATTAAATTAGAATTAATCATGTTTGTAAGATGCTGAAGCCCTAATCTACCTCTATATAAACTCTTAATCATGAAATAATACTCTTAAGCCTCATTAGTTTCTTTCCATCTGCTAGTTAACTACTCTTTCCTCTCTTCTATCTCTTCTCTCCTATTTCTCTACTCTCTCTAGGGATCAGAGGTCTTGCTCTCTTTAATAAATTTGTTCCTTCACCTTGGGATTTGCGCCAAGAAAGTTTGACAGAGATTGATGACATATGGAGGAGGGAGAAGACAACATCTCGCAAAGGAGGAATGAGGAGGTCGACGTAGAATGAGGGATGAATAGAGATAATTTTTTCGGAGAAAGATATGTAATTAGAATCATAATTAAGTCTTGGCATGTAATAGAATGATAATTAATATAGGTATGTGCCAAAATAATTACTCTCTCCTCATTGATTATTGTTTTAAAGAATTAGTGCATCTCTCTCTCTCGATATAAAATTATACTTAAAATAAATCCTGATGGAACCCATGGATACGAGTTGTGTCTTCTCCCAGCACGATCCGCATTCGAGGGAGTAAGGTCGCGTCACCCTCGATGCCGATCGTTTTTCGTATAACACTAGAACACGAAAGGACACAGACCATGTTGGTTTTCGACGTGGGATGTGTTCCTCCAATGAATATAATAAAGAAAAAACTCTAACCTTAAATGAGCCGCTCGGAGACACAACCCCTGTTAACGGTGAAGAAATATCTAAACCTAAATTGGGTCGCATTACCATCTTACGCGATCGTGTTCCCTGAACCATGTTTAGATTAGATTGGAGATGACATGACATGGATGCGTTGCTTAGAGACTCGGGTCATGTTCTATGAGCGTCGTCCTGTCCGAACCACCTGGCTCAAATGTGGGTCGTGTCAACCTTCGACGTGGGTTTTGTCTCCTTACAAAAATGCCTAATTTACTCCTTTGTTTGTATATGATTGATTGTACTAATTAATTTGAAAATGACTCGATAAATGTTGTAAGTCTAGTTATCCATAAATGATAACCTAGCTAACTAACGATAGAACTTAAAAGTTCTAATGATTGTAATTGAACTAGGACATGAAGAGGACGACTCTCAGTAAATTGAGAGATTCATCCCTATTGTTAAAACGAACCTTAGACGTGGAGTAATTAAGTTCTTTTGGGAACTATTTTATGAAAAATCTGCTTGGGACAGAGAGAAACACCATAACCTAATTAGTCATATTGGTACCAGAGACAATATGAATATTCAGTGTGTTGATAAGGCTCAAAATTGATTGTGATGCTTGTTTTCATTTAAGGGAAGATAAATAGAAGAATAATTATGCTCCAAGAATAAGGAGTGATTTGAATATACTAATAGATATGGACATCATATGATGAAATGTAATTGATATTCTGATCACCAATGGATAATGATATGAAAAGATAATGTTAAATATCAATGTCAAACTCAGGGTTACTGAGACAATGAATTATTCTATTGTTCTAGCATAAATCGATAGTCTTCATTGTTAAATTATATTCTTTTACATATTTAGTATTTTATCTATGATCTTTACATACTGGGCATAAAGTTCATTGGATATTTCTTCCCTGCTAATTCATTTATGCAAATAATTCAGATGCTTAGTAGATGCGATGGCGCTTATGGTTATTTAGTTCATGATGATCTGTTGTGCACATAAATTAGGTCCTGGTCAAGTTATGAAAAATCATGCAATAAAGTAAGATGAAGTCTGATTAGTTATTGATCTTATTGAATTTAATGTTTGCTCATGATCTTTTATTTAAACTTATGTAATAAACTTATTTTTTTAGTTGAAAAAGTTTTAATTAAAAATATTGATCTTATATGATATATATTTGATGTTGGTCTAGCAATTGGTCAAAGGAAAGTCAACAAAAGAAAGTTTGTAGCATCTCCAATAAAATATTGTCATATAACCAAATGTGATTTTGGAGATGTTACGATTGCAACTAAAAATTAGAAATGAGCTAATGAAATTCAATTATTATCGTTTATATATTGTACGAATACATTTTCCATTAAGTCGTATGCTATTGTATTTAGGTTGCAGTTGGAAATTAGTTTTATGAAAAAAATGAATTCTCAAGAAGATAATAATCATATCTTTAAAATCTTAACTAATAATATCTTTTATAATAATAACAAATATTTTATTAAAATGAGGATAGCCTCCTAAGAAGAAGAAGATGCAATATAGTTGAATATATAATTATTATGCTTCCAATCTTAGCATCTAATATATATATATATATATATATATATATATATTAAAACTAAAATATCCCATGAGATATCATGTAATTAGTTTGTGTAATTTAATAACTACATTCTACAAAAATAATACAAAAAAATCGAAATAAAGTTTTTTTATTATGAGAAACATATGAGATATCTATCTTTTAAAGAAAATATAACATGTTCAAATAATAATTGCAAAAAAATCTAACTTTATAATATTAAATCAAATAAAGTAACTAATGAAAAAGAGGTGGAATAATAATACATAGATCAATAAGTGGCTTCAACACATATTCCGGTTGCTGCCCTTTCCTTGTGATAGTTTATTTTTATTTTATTTGCCTCTAAATAAAAAAGGCAATTATGGACGCACGCATAAGAATTAACTACGGTAATCAAAGGGACCATCCCCAAAACTAATCCCGAAAGGAGTGCACGTAATCTATTTACTCTTTTCCTAAGTGAACGCAATATTTTGTCCACGGCCGTCTCAAGCAACCTACGAATTAAGTCTTTGAATCATTTTTATCATGTTATTTTCTTGTCGTCGAACTAAATTAATCAAAAGCTAATCATTCAATGTTCATGAATATAACTAAAAAAATGTCTTTGAAACATGTCAATAACTATTTAACTCAAAGTACAGATTCCATCTACCACCAAACCGTGTCCTAATCCCCTTCTATACCTTAGCCATTCCTGCTCTCTCTCTCTCTCTCTAAAAAAAATCACAGGCTTTTTCAATTAAAATACTATAACATATCTTCTGGTATCATACATCTAACTAAAGCATTTGACCCAAAATAATCAACAATAATTAATGCAAGGTTTTCTTCTAGGCATACTGGTTCATGTTTGGTTGGCGATTTGGTCCAACAGCATCCCTAAACTGTAACCTCCCAAAGGGCAACGACCAATTTATTAATCTCTCTCTCTCTCTCTCTCTCTCTCTCTCTCTCTCTCTCTCTCATGTCTTAATTGGAGCATCATAAGCATGCACAAATTTTTGAAGTGTTATGGGTAGATCAATCATAACACCAGTTTAATTGGATACGGCCTTTTGAGCTAGTTCATGCTTTTGATCCCATCCTTTATTTGTTATAAAAAAAGAAGAAGAAAGCATTCGTGTGATGCTCAATCAACCATCTCAATGATTGTAAGTTTTTAATTTTCATTCATATAAATCAGAAGTTTATTTTCCAAAGTTATTGTTTTTTTTTTCATTCAGATGATCTCTCAAAAGGACCTGAAATTATTACTTTCGAAAGTTATTTTATCATGATTTTCATATTACATATTCTCAATTATATTAAATCCTCAAGTATTTTATAATGTTGCAAAGAAGAAACTGTCATGGACAACTTGATGCAAGTTTTCTAGAGCTGAAAAAAAATGCCACGAGGTTGTTTTCTTTATTTTCTTCTATGTTGCTCGGTGTCTATTAATGTGGCTGCCTAAAGGCCATTTGTTAATAAAATAAAATAAAATTATAGTACAAATGGATAAATGAAAAAAAAGTATTGGCTTCCAAAGTACAATTGGACATTAAATGAGCCACCGCATCAATACATCCGTTTGTTTGGCGAGAGGTGTGTTTATCCAAATTACTACCGATTTCAATATCCTTCATCACGTACTTGAGAATAAATTTGATTATGGAAATTCTCGAAACATTCTACAAATCAAGGGTTTCGTGATTTTAAAAGAAAACTAAAAACAAACGAAATCCTAAAATTTGTTACATTTGAATCCACTAAGGGATAGTTTATTTTAATTAAACAAAAGAAATATTAATAGTGTTTTTTTTCTGTATAATCATGGTTAAAGAAAATTTTATATTAGAAGATTTAATTTGAAAATGGATTTATGTACATTAACCTGTAAAAATGTTTCAACAGTTATTATATTGAACTTATGAAAATTAAGCCATGACGCAAATATGTCGTCAGTATTCTTGAGTCGCTAGATTCTTCTTCTGGACCACTCCGTCTGCGGTCAGAGATATTTATCGTCAAAATTCAAATAAAATAATCTCAAATTAAATTAATTCTTAGATAGGTAATATTAGTAATACCAGAATAATTACAAGAAAAATAAAGCAAATTGAACAAATTAAGTAAATAATAGTTGAATCTAAAATTATTATTTTTTTAAAAAAAATCTTAATCAAATTTAGTTATTTTAAATTACAATCTAAGTTAAAAAATAAAAATAAAAAAGACAGATAATTAAACTGGGGGGTGGGACATTGAGTTAGAGGCACCCGGCCGCCCAAGCAACAAACAACCACAACAATTAAAAAGACAACGTCGTCCTCATCATCACCTATGACTTTGTTTGCGTTGGGTTGGCGTCTGTTCTCAGCTGTCACCACTAAAAAAACACACCAAGAAACACATAAATTTATTCAATATATTTATTTATTTGTTGCAGTCCAAAAATGGGCCAACACCTCAACTATTCAATGCTTTATCCTTTTGAAACATCTGTCTTTTTTTTTAATTATTATTTATTTATTTTTTTCTGAGAAATAAATATTCTCTTACCTTGAATTGGAGTAGTTGCTGATATTTAAGCATGGTCATGGAATGTCTGACAGAAGGATTTCCATCTTTCTTTCCTGAAAACACCCCAAGGCAAGGCAAGGTAGCCAGCAACCTCATCATTCATCAACCTTTCTTCTGCCCCTCCTCCAAGACAATTAATTGAACATAGCTACACAAAATGTTCCAGGGACAGCTTGCAAGACCATCATCCTTCAGGGGATCCCTCAAGGCCATTGAAGCTGACATCAACCATGCCAACACCTTGTAATTACTCTCTCTCTCTCTCTCTCTTGTTTGTTTCTTAGCAATTTTGTCAGAATTGTGTCTTGGTTTTTGTGGTTTACTGTCTGTGTGCTTGGGTATGATCATGCAGATGACAAATTTTGTGTGGTATGTCTGTTTGTGTTTGTTTACAGGGCAGATAGTATTCAAAGGGCTTATGGTGGCGCATGCCTCCAGATGAGGCTTTCTTGCAGCCCTCTGGCGCCCATATTTCTCTACCTCATGGAGTGGTTGGATTGCAGTTGCAGCTCTTCTTACTACCTCCCTGGTTATCTTGGTCTTTACCAGATACATGTCTACAAGGTAGCTTCCGTTTAGTTTCTTGCAATTTTTTGTTGTTTTACAGTAGCCATAAGCATGGCACTGCTGAATGATTCGAACATGTAGGGAATTCTTTTGGCTTATCCATATTAATATTCTTGATCAGGGGCTGCAGGAAAAAATATTAGCATCAGTGCATCACATATGTTTTGGGAAATTTGACTAGTAATCGCTCTTTTGCAGGTTTATGCTGATGGGATCACTACCATATCCACATACGAAAGGCAGGCCAGCATTAGGGAATTTTACAGTGCGTAGTGCTTAATTTAAGCTTTCTGTTTATGTAATGGCAAGGCCCTGGTAGATGTTTCTTTTTTTATTTTTCCTGTTGTGTTCTGATACCACATTTCTTTTGCCAAATGAATGTTTCAGATGTCATATACCCTTCCCTACAGCAGCTTGAGAGTAACTTGGCAGAAAGGGAAGATTCCAAGGATAGGGCCCGGAGCAAGGAGGTAACAGGAAGGAAGAGGTCCGATGACCGGATGAAGCTTTCCGACAAGGAATTCGACAGAGAGGATGAATGTGGCATCTGCCTTGAGGTCTGCACCAAGATGGTTCTGCCGAATTGCAACCATGCAATGTGCATAAATTGCTTTCGCGACTGGTGAATTCCTGTTTCAGATTGCACTCTAGTCACCTGATATTCATTTGTGTTACATGTTGGATGATTATTCTTTTTCCTTTTCTAACTGTTGCTTGTTGTCACTTGACAGGAACATGAGGTCTCAGTCCTGCCCCTTTTGCAGGGGAAACCTCAAAAGAGTTCGCTCCAGAGATTTGTGGGTGCTTACGAGCAATAGCGATGTGATTGACAACACGCAATTGGAGAAGGAGAATTTGAGGCGCTTCTACAGCTACATAGATAGTTTACCTCTGATCATTCCGGAAACACTTTTCGTTGTATACTATGATTATGTAGTATGATGTACATATAAAGAGAGGTGATCAGATTGAAGGAAGGCCGACCATCCATTGAGATTGAGTCTGGTAAGAAAAGTTCCTTCATTCTGACACTTTCTTTGGTTTCCAAATTGTTCATCTGAACAGGCATTGCGCTGCATTGGAGAAAAAATTATGTACATGAAATTTACATATTGCAGTTCATTGTCCATGCTGATAACGTGAAATCAATTGCCACCAAAAGTGGAGATTGTTTTCTGTGTGTTACAAGTTCTTTTCCATCGCATGCTACATGTTTTCTGTGTTCATAATACATGTAGATGTAGGACTTTGGATTAGCCCATCAACAGCCAGTTTGTCATAATTACTTTGTGTCATATTACAATCTTAAGTAGCATAGCTTGTAAGTAGAGTAATTTTTGGTTTCTCATTAGTCAAAAATCTTACGCATTTAAGAAAGTAGTGATGAAATGATGCAGTTCTAGCGAGTGAGATTTATTGTATCTGTTCATTGTCCTTGTAATATCTTGAGGTTATTCGCTCTTCTGATCTGTATCATGCATCCAATCGTAAAACTGATCTGATGCATGATAATCAATACTTTGTGTTCCTGTAGAAATTAGGCTTTGTTTCAGGATTCTATAAGTTCAACTCTCTTTGAGGTTTAATTTGCTTCTTCTTCTTTTTTTTTTTTTGACAAAGTTCTCAAATTTGGGTTGGAAACATGTATAGATCCTCGTACATTACTACTGTAGCTGATTGCTATGTAAGATGAGTCTTGCCACAAATAAACACTAAACCCGAAATTTTAAACTACTTAGAAAATGTTTTATTTAGAAAATGTTTTGCATATATCTATATATGTCATTAAAAAAAGATGGAACAGCTACTAGAGCTCAAGGTTTCTTTTTATTTTTATTTTTGTCATTATTAACTCTCTTATATAGAACTTTTATCATTACCTGAGATGAGAGAGTAAAGGTTTTTTTTAGAAAGAGTTAAGGGTGTGTTTGGTTGTTTGAATTCTTAGAAATCTAGTAAGATTATGTTTGGTGGAGTTAAAGAAAAAATATATTTATTTTAAACAAAGCATTAAGATTGATATAAGTATTGGAGAAAATAGAATTTTTATAGATCATAAAAATCTTATTTCGACGAAAATATTATATTGCTAAGTACATTTTTTAATATGTCATAATCAAATAAAAGATTATGAAATTCTTACAAAAATTTCTTAGAATCCTTAAATAATAGAGTGATCCAAATACACTCTAAGGGGGCAATAACGTTACTTGTCAATCTAGATTATCTCAAATGTCACTTGTTAAATTATTAATAATGTATATTATTTTTTCAATATTTATTATCCAATTAATAAATAATATATTTTTTTTTATCAAAATATTTTTGAATAAAATAATTAAATTTGCAATTTGAATTTCGTGAACTTAAATCACAAATATATATTCTAAATTTATAAATTATCAACCAAATAAATAAATTTATAAAATAAATAGTATATTATTTTTTAAAAATAATAATATAAATTATTATTGTATTAAAATAATTAACAATAAATATTTATTATTCATAATATATGATTAATTTACTATAATTAATTGTCATATGAATTAATAGATAATAATAATAATTATAATATATTTAATGATGATAATAATAAATATATTAAAAAAATATTATATTATTATTTATTTAGTTATTTTTATCATTTATTTGAATAAAATTATGAGGGACAAATATGAAAGAAAATAATAGATTGTCACTCAAATGATCATTTGAATTATCAATTCAAATTGTCACTTCATATTATTAGATAATGTATATTATTTTTAAATTAAAATAAGTGAATATGACAATATAATGGGCTCATGTAATATTACGTAAAAAAATTACTTCTATAAAAACGTCCCCTAAATTTTTAACTGAAGTAATTCTTTTTAAATTTAATCTTCTAATGTAAACTCACAACACTATAATTAATATTAATAGTTATTTTTATTTATTTTCTTCGAACTATTATAAAATTTTAAATCTATTCTTAAATTATAAAATCAAACAAAAATAAGTCTAAATATTTTTTATTAATTAATTTTATTCACGTTAAAAAATACTCTCTCTTCTTCTCTCATTTTCTCTCTCTCCTCTCTCTCATTTTCTCTCTCTCCTCTTCTTCTCTCTCGTCCCCCTCTCTCTCCTGTCCTCTGTCCTCTCTCTCACTGTAAGATTCACTCTCATCTTCACACGCACAAGCGAGATCCATGCTCACATGCGCCACCCTCAGCGCTCTGCGCCGAGGGAGAGAGTTTATGAGAGAGAGAGCGAGAGAAAGTGATTATATTAATTTAGTTAGATAATTTAAAGTTATTTTTTATTTAAATCATATATTTAAAAATAGACGATTGATCGTATGAGTGTTTCACGATGAAACACATGAAATCTCCGTTAAATTCTTAATATAATATACTTATAGTATTTAATTCATACTTATTTTAATTATTTAATGTGTTAATTAAATTAGAATTTAATGATGATGTACCCGGGTACACCATCATTAAATATTTTGCAAAAGCAATTTCTTTGGCTAACTATCGTTGGAAACAGCATTCTTTCGGTTGGCAAACGAACCTCTCATTAGCAATACCAAACCCATTATAGACATGTGTGCCCGGAACATTTTGGACAACAATATAAAAAAATAATTTTAAGAAAATAAAACCGAATTGAAAATGATAAAATAAACTAACTAGACTTATGGCTCCATTTAGCCGCATGCAAATTAAAAAATTATATAAATAAAGTATTTTGTATATTTGTGATATGAAACATAATGAACTAAAAATATTTCTTAAACGTAGGTCGATATGGTTAATTTGACTACCCGAATTATTCAAACTAAGTTGAGTCGGTTCAGTTTTCTAGTTTTTTGGTCGGGTTCAACCCGGTGAGGATCCAACCAAGGTCGGATCGGTATAGAGTGAAAATTTTTAACCGGAGTGAATTTGATCTGACCCGGTGATTCATTTTTTTTAATTTTTGAAAAATAAAAATTATCTTTACTTTACTTTAAAGGTTAAATTTAATTTAAAAGTCATAATATATAATAATGAAATATTAAATTATTTTATAAAAAAAATATTGCATGATTTAAAATAAATAGTAAATATAATGATTTATATTAAATACTAAAAATATAATAAAAATGAATAAAAAAAATATGGTTGGATGACCCAATCACACGATCCAATCCAACCAAATTTTAGACGGATCGAGTTGGATTTAATCCACACGTCAAAAATGATTCGATTCAATCCAATCCGACTCGACTTGCGAATATTTTTTTTTTGCCACTAGAAAAAATTTTACATTAGAAGGTATTGTTGTTCCTTAAATTATTTACTTTGTATTCAAAGAACTCTGTGACGATAGCGAATGACTTAGGCCGTTATAATTTTATGATGTATTCTCTTTTCTCTGTATAGTAAAAATATTTTGATGGTGACCTTCTTTATCCGTGAATGTTTTCCTCTTGTTTACATTAATCAAAAAGGTTTTACCACGCTAAAAATTTGTGTGGCAATTTTTATTTTTCGTCTTAATTCATTATTTTAATTTTTGGTCACAAAAATAGTATTAAAAAAAATGAACAAAATCCTCATGAAACTTGGAAATTTCCGGTTCCTTGTTGATTCCAATGTCCGAATGTAACATAGACATCAAGTGAATCGTCATCGTATTAGCCCATCGTATTCTTTCATTTTTTTTATGAAGTTCATAGAAATAATATAATACCAAAAAAATAGTCGGGAGAAATGTGACTTCAATAATTTGATTGATATGGCCATGAGGCAAGAAGCTAATTTAAATTTAAGACATTAAAGTGTGATGCTGAATTATTATTTTAAAAATATAGTGACTAATGCCAAAAAAGATACATTTTTTTTAAAAAAAAAGTTTCCTATCTCAGCACGAAGACAGAATCTATATATCTATATACTATTAAAATGAACGAAGTCTATGACAAAATAAGCCATACTTTTTGCATTAAAAAGCTAACTAATATTATTATTTTAGATCTCTTTTAATCTAGTTATTTTAGATTTCTTTTGGAAAAAATACATATCACTTTATTCTAACTAATTTAAGTTCCGTGTGATGCACACACGATACGGATTATAAAGAGTTATTAGAGATGACATATTCAATAAGATTTAATAAATAACTAACCTGATAAGAAATATAATTTGTCAAATTATTTTTTTTTGTCTTAATTCATTTTTAAAATTAACTTCTCGTATGTGGTAGGACTCATAATCAAATTTTATTTTAAATGAATAGTCTGTCGACCATAAACATTATAATATATTATATACAATATAGATATATTTTTTTTTACATTTATTTAAAAGGAAAAGAGGTGAAATAAAAATTTTATTTATTTATTTTTAAATCCATGTAACACTTTTGTTTAACTTTTTCGACAATCTCATTTCTAAGTCGCCTAGATTATTAAAATTTAGTATCTTAACAAGCAAGGTCAGAGATAAGTGCCTCCGGATACCGTGCTGGAAAGTTAAATTAAATTAAATAGATAATATTTTATTGGTTGGACTCCCAAATGAAATATGATAAACATAGATTAGGTTAAACAAGAGGATCTTATCATATTAATTAAGAGATTAGAGATAGGGTTGGAGATAAGAGTTAGGGTTAGACTTAAATTTGTAGAGACCCTAATTAAAAACACCTATAAATAAGACCTAGGAGAGAAAACTTTTATTCTTTCTCCTAAAGCTTAAGCCACCGTATAGAATATCTCTCTTTTCCTCTCTCCTCTCCTTCAAAAAGGTGATTAGATAAGAATTTTATCTTTTTCCCATGGTTATCTTTTCCTCTCTCTCTTCCCTTCTCTCTCGTTTTAGGATGATGACAAAATCTTAAGAGAACCTGAAGGAAAGTTACAACAATGCGTGGAGCAAAAAAAAGAGGATGAAGATTCAAATAGAATAAATCCCTAAAGACCCTACAAGATTCAGTACGTAAATAGGCGAATTTCTCTAAATAAATATATTTATGTTAAATAAATTGAATGTTAGGGTGATATTAATTATCGAAATGATGATGAGAATGTTTAACCCTAAAAGTAATTTGTGTAATTCAACCACAATGGATGTAAAATTCCCTACATCATCACGATCGTAACACAAGGTGTCACGACTGTGATGGCACCAGACACGGTCGTGAAGACAAAGCTCACGATCATGAACTTGGAAGCATGACTATGAAGATGTTTCACACCCACAACGCAGAGAAGGATGAAAAAAGGATTTACAGTCACAGTTGTGAAGATGAATTCACGATCATAAACTTAAGATCACGGGTCGTGAATGTTTGTTCACACCAGTGAACGAGGCGAAGATTGAGGAGACATCGAAATCCCTCATGCTCATGAACTCTGAGTTCACGACCATGAAGGGGACTTCAATGACAGTGAGGATAGGTCACGAGCCGTGAAGGACAAAGTTGTGAAAGAGTAATTATAGTCACGACCGTGAGATGTACTTCAAGGGTCGTGACAAACTTGATGAAAAGTTATTGATGATTATTATTATCATTTTTAATGAAAAACCATTGATGATGACAGATTACGGAAGAAGTTATTTTAAATATTGAGAAAGTATTTTATTTGATGTTTTATCCTATTTTATAAATATTAAGAATTAATTATGTAGACAAGATAAAGGGACCCCATGCTTCACCTAAATTAAATGTTGAGGTCAGCGTTAATGATGATAAATGACTGATAGATCAACTGCTACTTGTTCCTATTGTCTGGCCTTCTTCTCATCTTGCGACGAATGAATTACTCGAGCATCCTTATCGATCATGATTTGTGCACCCCCTCTGACCTATTGGTGCGACCTCCAAGACTCATGAGTCACTAATAGAATAAGTCAAAGATAATAAAGATAATCACTTGGTCTAATTATTGCATTGACTTCATGCATTAAAGGTTTTGGGTTATTACTAGTTGATGATGATTCATGATGAAAGTCAATGATTGATGAAAAGAAATGAAATGAAAGATAAAACAAAGATGATGAATTGATTATGATGATGTGGAGTAATTGATATTTGACCATTGGTCATAGCTAAGAGTGATTGATGTTTGACTATCAGTCATAACTCACTCCTTATATACGCTAAGAGTGATTGATGTTGACTATCAGTCATAGTTCACTCCTCATGCAAGAAAGTAATGATATGTTAAATATAATGAAGTAAAGTAAGAAAACTAAGTAATGAAAGAATGTAAAGGAATAATTGATATTTTGACTTTATTGTCATTAGCTTATTCTTGCTTTTTATTTATCATATCATGTTTATCTATTGTTGCCTTATATTACTGGGTGTAATTGCTCATGGTGGTTTTTCTTTTCCCCATGTATTGGATCATGTATACGAGTAATCTGCAAGTATGATGGCTGGTGGTTCATGCGGTGACTAATGCTCGTGGTGGCTGCCTTTGCACATGTCTAGTAGCGTCTCTTCTCATGTAGTATTTTCTATGGAGTTGTATTAGCTACTGTGGAGACAATTTATTTTACGTAACACTTTCGCATTATTTTATGTTATGGAAAGATTTTTTAAGTTTTTATTTTTTTCTGCATTTTGTTGACTGATCTTATTGGTCAACCATAAAGTCAAGGTCAAGTTATGATGTATGTATGTGTAGCGCTCTCAGGAGGGCATTTTTTCACGTGGTGCAGTGATCTTCTGGGTGCGTTACAGTTAAGGTATCAGAGCCTAATGTTGGAATCATTTTGGCATCCCATAGTATTAGATTGTCATGTGCAAAGCATCACGAGCAGTTGCAGCACCAACCAGAAGTAAGTTTTCTTTCTGTAAGGCACTAACATGATTATGATTGACGTGATTAATTATGATGTATGCAGATGGCTCCTAGACGTGCTATTAACTATTAGGTTAGAGTCACCCAAGATCAGGAAGAAGAATTAAATGTCTAGGAGCCATCTGCATACATCATAATTAATCATGTCACTCAAGATCATATGCAAAGTTGTCTAAATGTGAATTCTAGTAAGAGTAGATCATGTTCCTCGGGCACATCATGTCAAAGCAAGGGATCACGGTGGACCCAACAAAGGTTGAAGTTGTTTCAAATTGGTCACCTCCAAGGAATAACGAGAAAATTCACAGCTTCTTAGAATTGACAGGATACTACATGCGATTCATCAAGGACTTCTCCACGATCGCATCGCCTTTGACAAACTTGACAAAGAAAGAAGTAAAGTTTGTCTAGTCCCAGAAGTGTGAACAAAGCTTCCAAGAGTTGAAGACCCGACTGACTGCAAACACCAGTACCGACCATCCCTTTTGGGAGCGGTGGGTATGTGGTGTATAGTGATGTTTGTGGAATAGGTCTTGGTTGTGTACGCATGCATCATGGCAAGGTCATGGCATATGCTTCTAGGCAACTCAAGAAGCATGAAGTCAACTATCTCACACACAACTTAGAGATAACAGCAGTGATTTTCGCCTTGAAGATATGGAGGCACTACCTATACGACGAAAAATTTGAGGTCTATTCATATCACAAGAGCCTGAAGTACATCTTCACCCAAAGAGACCTCAATATGAGACAAAGGAGGTGGATCGAGTTCTTGAAGGACTATGAAGTCACAATTGGATACCACTCAAGGAAGGCAAACTCAGCTGTTGATGCTTTGAGCATGAAGTGGGAAAGAGATCTTGCTAGCATGAGAGTACACATGTGGAACCAGCTAAAACATATAATCTTGTGAACCCAAGACCTAACAGGACTTAAGCCACCCTGATGGTTCGCCAAGTACAATCAGACTTGGTGAATATGATTATCATTGACCAAACAGTGGATCCGGAGTTCGACCACATGCGCAAGAGACGTAGTCATGAAGCACAGGAATTCGTCATGTCCGTGGATGGAGGGACCGGATACAGAGGTCGCCCATAGGTCCCAATGATGCAGCACTCAAGAGGGAGGTGCTGAATAAAGGTCACAAGTCAAAGTTCGTCATCCACCCGGGAGTACCAAGATGTACAAAGATTACAAAGGACCTATTGGTGGAACAATATGAAGAAGAAAATTGCTGAGTATGTGATCAGATGCATTGTCTGTCACCAAGTTAAAAATCAAACATCGGATGCCGTATGGTATGCTCAAACATTTGAGCATCCTTGAGTGGAAGTGGGAGCATATTACTATGGACTTTGTGACCAGCTTTCCCAGAACCAAGAGAGACAATGATGCAATCTAGGTAGTTATGGACAGACTCACTAAGTCTGCACACTTCATCCCCATCAAATGGAAGCAACTAGTGGTGAGCTTGATGGACTTGTATGTCAAGGAAATCATCAAGTTGCATGGGATCCTAGTGACCATAGTGTCTGATCGAGATACAATGTTTACAGTCAGAGTCTGAAAGGGTTTCCACGATGCCCTTGGAACTAGATTCAATTTTAGCACAACTTTCACTCACCGACAAATGGGTAGCCCGAGATGACAATCCAAACGCTGGAGAACATGCTCAAAGCATGCGCGTTGGATTGACAAGGCAGTTGGAACGATCACCTACCACTGATCGAGTTCGCCTAAAACAACAGCTACCACTCCAGCATCAACATGACCTCATATGAAGCTCTTTATGAAAGACTCTGTCGATCACCAGCATATTGGAACGAGGTGGGTGAGCAAAAGATGATGGGCCCAGAGATAATATATGAGTATGCTGATGGAGTGGATCTCATCAGAAGAAGGATGAAGGTTGTGTAGAGGAAGGAGAAGACCAATGCTGATAAAGGGCATCGAGAACAAAATTTTTAGGTGGAAGACAAAGTGATGTTGAAGGTCTCCCCAACTAAAGACGTCATGAGTTTCAACAAATGAGGTAAGCTCTGCTCTCGTTTTGTAGGTTCCTTCTAGGAGCTGGAGCTAATTGAAGGAGCAACATGTCGACTAGCACTACCCCCTTCCTATGGGCGAATGCACAACGTCTTCTATGTATCCATGCTTAGGAAGTACCAACACGACGATGTCAACGTCATCAGGATTGAGGAGCCTAACTGGAAGGAGAACTTCACCTTTGAGGAGCAGCCAATGAAGATATTAAAGCGTCACCTACAACGCCAAGGGAACAAGAAGTTGGCGTGGAGTCGACGTCGATATAGCAAAACGACGTGGGAGATGGAATTCGAGATGCGTAAGAATTTTCTAGCATTATTTGGTAAGACTCTACCATCATCCTGAATTCGAAGACGAATTCTTTTTCTAAGAGGTTTATAATGTAATACCAGTAAACTTATTTAAAGAGGATTTAATTAAATAGATAATATTTTATTGGTTGGACTCCCAAATGAAATAGGATAAATAGAGATTAGGTTAAACAAGAGGATCTTATCAGATTAATTGAGAGATTAGATATAGGGTTGGAGATAAGAGTTTGGGTTGGACATAAATTTGTGGAGACCCTAATTAAAAACACCTATAAATAAGACCGAGGGGGACAAAACCCTTATTCTTTCTCCCAAACCCTAAGCCACCGTAGAGAATTTCTCTCTTTTCCTCTCTGCAATCCTTCAAAAAGGTGATTAAGTAAGAACTTTATCTTTTTTTCCATGTTTGTCTTTTCCTCTCTCTCTCTCTCGTCCCTTCTCTATCATCTTAGGATGATAATAAAATCTTAGGAGAACATGAACGGAAATTACAACAGTGCATGGAGCAAAGAAAAGATGATGAAGATTCAAATAGAACAAATTCCTAAAGACCCTACAAGATTCGATATGTAAATAGGCAGATCCCTCAAGATAAATATGTTTATATTAAATAAATTGAATGTTAGGGTGATATTAATTATCGAGATGATGAGAATGCTTAACCCTAAAAATAATTTGTGTAATTCGGCCATAATAATTGTAAAATTTCGTACGTCATCATGGTAGTAAAACAGGGTGTCACGGCCGTGATGGTACCGAACGATCGTGATGATAATGCTCACGACTGTGAACCTAGGAAGCACGGGCTGTGAAGATGGTCTTCATGCCTGTAATACAGAGAAGGATGAAACATGGATTTACGATCATGACTGTGAAGATGAATTCACGATCGTGAACTTAAGATCACGAGCCATGAAGGTTGGTTCACGCCAGTGAACAAGGCGAAGATTGAGGAGGCATCAAAATCCCTCACGCTCATGAACTTTGAGTTCACAACATGAAGGGGACTTCATAGGCCGTGAGAATAGGTCACAGGTTGTGAAGGACAAAGTTGTGAAGGAAGCAATTATAATCACGACTGTGAGATGTACTTCACGGGTCGTGAACCCGAGAGTCACGACCGTGAGATGTACTTCACGGGTCATGAACCCGAGAGTCACGACCGTGAGATGTACTTCACGGACCATAATAAAATTGATGAAAAGTTATTGATGTTATTATTATTTTTTTAATGAAAATCCATGGATGATGATAGATTAAGGAAGAAGTTTTTTTAAATATTGGGAAGGTATTTTATTTGATATTTTATCCTATTTTATAAATATTAAAGATCAATTATGTGGATAAGATAAAAGGCCACCATGCTTTATCTAAAATACATATTTTATTTGATATTTTATCCTATTTTATAAATATTAAAATTAATTATGTGGATAAGATAAAGGGACACCATGCTTTACCTAAATTAAATGTTGAGGACGCCATGCATTGAATGTTTGGGAGCGACAACGTTAATGATGAGGGGGGGGGGGGTGATAGATCAGCTACTACTTGTTCTTGTTGCTTGACCTTCTCCCCGCCTTGCGACGAATGGATTACTCGAGCATCCTTATCGACCATGGTTTGTGCACCCCCTCTGACCTATTGGTGCAACCTCCAAGACTCATGAGCCACTTCAAAGTCACTCAAAGCAACCCTCAAAGTCATCTCAAAGTTACTAATGAGATAAGTCAAAGATAATAAAGACAACCAGTTTTCCTAATTATTGCATTGACATCCTGCATTAGAGGTTTAAGGTTATTACTAGATAATGATGATTCATGATGAAAGTCAATGATTGATGAAAAGAAATGAAATGAAAGATAAAGCAAAGATGATGAATTAATGATGATGATGATGTGGAGTAATTGATATTTGACCATTGGTAATAGCTTACTTATTATATACGCTCAGAGTGATTGATGTTTGACTATCAGCCATAACTCACTCCTGATGCAAGAAAGTAATGATGAAAGTAAAGTAAGAAAGTTAAGTAATAAAATAAGGTAAAGAAATAATTGATATTTGACCTCATTGTCATTAGTTTATTCTTGCTTTTTATTTATCATATCATATTTATCTATTGTTTCCTTACATTACTAGGCATAATTGATCATGGTGGATTTTCTTTTCCACATGTATTGGATCTTGCAGGCGAGTGATCTGCAGGTATGATGGTTGGTGGTGCATGCGGTGACTGATGCTTATGGTGGCCGATATTGCACATGCCTAGTGATCTTATTAGTGTATGTTCTCATGTCTTAGTATTTTCTATGGAGTTGTATTATCTACTGTGGAGATAATTAAGACTTCCACATTATTTTATGTTATGGAAAGATATTTTAAGTTTTTATTTTTTTCGTATTTTGTTGATTGATCTTATTTATTGGTCAACCATAATGTCAAGGTCAGGTTATGATGTATGTATGTGTAGCGCTCTCAAGAGGGTTCTGGCCGCAACACCATTTCCAACGTCGGACGCGTCCCGAAGAACACGGTCGGCGTCGGGTCTGTAGAAAACGTTCTAGCAGCGACGAACTGTGTAAGAGTCCTGACACGGTCCGTGTTGTCCAATACGGTTTGAGTTGTCCTCTAGCGCGGCGGCTGACACCATTAGGGTTTCATCAGGGACGCGCTGCCTGAGTGGTCTGCGTCAGCGAACACGAGGGAAAAAGGAATCAAGATTTGCAACGACGTGTACAAAGAAGAAGCGCGCCGTCGAGCGCGATCTACGTCGGCGAACGCGGCTCGTGTTCCGAGGAACACAGTTTGTGTCACCCTGAGCAGAACGCGTTCTTTGGTCTACGCGAAAACCTGAGATCTAATAGATCTCCACAAAAACATCGGTAAAACATCCATAAAATATGTAAAACACATTATTATCATTATAAAAACCAAAAACCCATGTTTCTCAATCATAAAGATGAGTTCCATGGAGGATTCCTAAGGACCCCCCTACATACCTCATTTCCTATAAGATCCATGTCGAAACATTGTCGTTCCTCCTCTCTTTACTGTTGTCTTGCGCTCCCCGTGCATTCTCTTTCCTCTGGCACGAATCCTCAAGCAATGAGGAGATGAAAAACAACAATAAACCTTGAGAGAGAGAGAGAGAGAGAGAGAGAGAGAGAGAGAGAGAG
>LTAE01003211.1:11587-35836 GCA_001647135.1 Pontederia paniculata
AGATGGATGTGTGGTCATACTAGAAAGGATAAGATTAGGAATGACCATATACGTAAACGAGTCGGAGTGGCACCTATTAGCGAGAAGCTGGTAGAAAATCGTTTGAGGTGGTTTGGTCATGTCCAGAGAAGGCCATTAGATGCGCCAGTAAGGAGGGTAGAGCAAACAATCTGGAGTCCGATTAAAAGAGGGAGAGGGAGACCAAAGCGAACACTTGACGAGCTAATAGAACGAGATCTATTAACGAATAATATACCAAAAAATTTGGTTACTGATAAAGCGCAATGGCGTCGTATGATCCATGTAGCCGACCCCACCTAGTGGGATAAGGCTTTGTTGTTGTTGTTGTTGTTGTTGTTGTTGTTGTTGTTGTTGTTGTTGCATCCAAAAGCAGCTCCTTCCATATGGCAAAGTGTCCTCTTGAAGATCCTATGGATCATCTTTTTTATTTTATTTTTGATCAAAATACATAATCCGGAAGTCAATACTATAAAATGAAATATTCAATCTAGTTATCTAACCAAATAAAATATTTTTTTTACATTTGTTCAATAAAATAAAATTTAACTAATAAATATAAATTTAACTTAATCTAAACTAACATGCGTAAGCTGCCACATCGCGATAGTCCACATCGCATGTGTCATCATCTATTCATTATCTTGTTGTCTTGCAGGATAAAAAACAGAGGATGCAATTCTCCCATGAGCGATGAAGCCCTATATATAAAAGGTAATAATCAATAGAGAAAAATTATATATATAAAAAAAATCAACTCCATAATAAATTCATTTTACTTTACATTCTTGCTTTTTCATTACTCTATTTCCTTTTAGTTCATTCATTATCTTTCATCTTATTACATTTGGTCCACCAATGGAAAGATATTAGTTGCATCTCTCCTTATGACGCACATAATCTCATAAATTCGATATGTTCAAACTCAGTTAGTACTTTATTTTTGACCCATTCCTTTCTATTCATCTTCCATTTGGTTATACAAACATTACAAACATTTAGATGAGCCTTTAACAATCATGAATGCAATTGCTTTGATCCAGACGCAATCAACGGTAACTAGGACTTGGATATCTCTATTCATGATCCAACAAATCTTCATAAACAATGATCCCCGTAGGAATCCAATCAGGACAAGTCTTACCATCGGGATAAGATCCTGCAATTAGGATAAAATCCTGCAATCAGGATAAATCCTGCAACCGTCGGGAGCCAACGTACACTTCATGCATATTTAATCATATGCAAGGTTCATTTTAAACCCTAATTAAATTTTGGGCACAATCCCCTTTCTAGGTTATGATCATGCAATAATCATTAAAACATGCAATATAACAAAACAATAACTTCATCACTATCAAATAGGGAGTTCATATCAATCAACTTGGTATAGGAAACACAGTCCGCTCAACATAGGGCATAGCTTGTTTTCCATGGTTCGATTGCACGGTTAATATCCGCACAGACACGACCTGTGTCAGGAGAGGACACAACCCATTTTTGATGTGTTTCAAGTATGTGGCCAAGACATGACCTATGTCAAAGTGTAACACGACTTGTGTCCCTTCGATTCAAATCTTCGCGTGACTAGTTTCGGGTGACCAGGTCCACGTTCCGTTACTCATTTTCGATTCATCTTAGAGCCAATCGAGTGACACGATCCGCGTTAGGGAAACGCGACCCATTTCTAGGTTTAAGTTTTGTTAGTCGTCGTCGTTCGGAGGAACATGACCCGTGTTTGTAATGCACACAACTTGTTTTCCAGGAATCAACACGTCCATTGATCCACTCCATTTTCTATTTTGGTGACGTCAAGGATCATGACCGGCGTTAAGAGCCAACGTGGTATGTTTTCGTCCATCCGATCACAATCCGGCGAGCGTGGCTTGAAGTCCGTTTCCCGCCTTCGAACATGGTCCAGGTCTTCTTCGGACGGAGTCCACGTTCTACCGACCACCATTTTTCATCTTCGTCTTTGATTAAAGTAGATTATTTAACTATTAATTACTGTAATTATTCTTTATATGAGAACATTAATCTTCATTATATTTCCTCTAAGTCTACAAGATATATAATTAACCATAAAGTTGATCCTCTTAAATACATACCTTGGTCGCGTTAGTTGATCTTTCTCATTTCTCGCTCCTCGTGCATCGATCCTCCCTTAAAGTATACTCTCCCTTCTTTTTGATCCTCTAGGAGAGAGAGAGAGAGAGAGAGAGAGAGAGAGAGAGATCTGTTGGGCTTGGGAGAGGGATAATGAGGATGATGATGTGATCAAATTAAACCACAGAAATAAGCAAGTATATTAGTCGCTCGAATAATATAATGATAAGAGAGGATGTCGAACCAACGGGGACTTATGAATTTTAAAATATGAAATCTTATCGGTTAACTTGAAAAGATGGGTTTTAAAACATGTTTTGATAAGAGAAAGAAAAAGAGATAAAATATGAGATAAGAAAAAGATAAAAATTATTTTTTTCTCGAAAACTTCAAATGAATAAGTTGGTTCGGGTTAGAACTTTATCTCACCATCATTATCTCTTGGATTAAACAATTAAATTATTTTTGCAAAAATATGACAGAAGGGTTGAGTTAAATTTATAGGACTCTGAAAGGTCATATAGATTAGAACTCGGAGCGAGTTTTAAACTAGATGTCCTAATTATTTTAATCTAATATTAATCCAGAAAGGTGCGAAATATATAAATCCTTAATTAAATTAAATTAAAATGCTTTAAAATATCAAATCCTAAATTACTAAATATTGAAAAGTATTGAGCAACCCACAATTTGTAAATTTCCGAATTCAAATAATCACAAAAAATTTGCATCAGAACAGAGTGAAAGTGGCAGAACCAGACGGAAACGGTCCGCATCACTCCGAAACGGACCGCATGTGGACAATATGAAACATGGCTCATCGAACAGAGAGAAAACAAACTAGGTATATTAAGAACACGACCTCCAATCCTCGACCTCTAATTAAAATATTAGAAAATAAACAAACGGAGGCAAAACGATATGTGCACAAAGGGAAAACGGTCAATGTCGATAAAGAACACAATATTTTCTCTTCTGTCGGAAGGAATATAATATTCAACAAAAAAATTTGAGAAAACATGATTAATTGCAGAGTAAAATTCATTAACAATCAGATTGATGCAAGTTCATATATAAATTGCAGAAGAGAAATCATCCAAGAGATTAAACGGGGTTAATATAGTTCTTCACCTAACACATAATTAAATAAACCTAAAAAGAAACAAAAATATTAACAAAAGTTTTATAGGACTTCATCTTTGGGTCTCTCCTCTTCTCCACACCAGGGCCTTCAGAATTTTTTGCACAGAAATAATGAGGGAGATAGAGAGATGGCTCTTGATAGATGATAGATTCCCCTTTCAAGGGTTACAATGAGGACTATTTATAGGGAGAATCATGAGTTCAATGCCCTAGATCGGATGGTCTTCATTTCTTCATCATCAAGTCATTACCATCAACCATCGAATTCGTCGAACCGTCATAGTTGTGAAATGAAATGACCCATGTTGAATGCTGAAACAACCCGTGTTCTAGCAGATAGAGTTTGAATCATGCACGGTGTTGAACACGGACTATTCTGACGTCATTGGCACCACGTGGCATCATCATATTAGTCGGTACACCCATTTTGCTGTAGAACATGACTTGGCTTGCGAACACGTCTGACGTGGCATGAGCAGTGTCCCGTTGCTTGAGAGTGCGGCTCATGTTGTTGTCGTTGTTGAACACGATCCATTTTGGCAATTGACGTGGCCCGTGTTGGATGGTCATTTTGAAATTCTTGATTTGCTCGTTTTGCCCCTAAAAAATCACCAACCAAAAACATTTGAGTAGTTTCTTACTCATAAATAAAATATAATCAAATCTAATAACAGTAATGCATGAATGTATGCAAAATACTAGGAAAATGATATGAATAAAATGTGTGGCAATATGTATATTTTTGCTCACATCAAGAGGTGCATTAACACATGTTGTCCTAAGGCCATCTGGTTCGAGAGTCATTGGTTGAAAGCCCGCTACACATATCATATTGTGCAAATTAGAGAAGCACCTAAGGGATAATTAAACTACCAATTTTGAACTTTTCATTTAGAACTTGGAAATGTTCGGGTAAGTAAATTTGTAGTGGACTCTTAAATCCTAGTGAACCTAATGCCGTCTAGCTTGGGATCTATTGACCGAAATTCTACTATATGAACTTCCTTGTGCAACATTGATTGAAAGTTAGAACCCATAAAAAATGAAAAGGTCGTCTAGCTTGGGATCGATCGACCAAAATTCTAATACACGGACTTTCTTGTGCAACCTTGATTGAAAGTTAGAACTCATAAAAAAAAATAAAAAGTTTATTTTCATTATTTAAAAGTATAAGCTCAAGAGATTGTTCTAACTTCAATATTAATGTTGTAGTTTGATAGACTTTTTCTGTAAGTTGTGATGGATATTATTTAAATTATTTATGAATTAGAAACTCTATGAAGCAAGAGGATTGATGAAAGTATGATGTTATACATGTTATGATGGAATACTCCTTAGCATTGCTTTGAAATTTTTCTTGAGGACAAGCAAGACTTTAAACTTAGGATAGTTTGATACGTGTCAATTTAGTCATATTTTCCATAGCATTTTTAGTCTAATTTTCATTGACTTCATCGTCACATGCATTAATTTGTCTATCATTTCACTTTATTTTAGTTTTCGGAGTCAGATACTGCATAATGTCATATGTTTTGATGTCTACGACAATTGACAATGCGATGGAGAAATATCACAACAATTTGGAGTGAAATCATCGACAAATCGATAAAAAAAATTAGAAAATCATGGCTTGACAAGGGTTTCGCGCCCATGAGCGCAAGTGGTAATTTCTGATGGATTTCATGATCCGTGAAAACCAGCTTCACGATCGTGAAATAAACAATGAATGATGGAGTCGTGAACCCGCATGAATCACGCCAGTGTTGTGCATATCACGAGCCGTGAAGAAGATTTCACGTCGTGAGTGCGTCCAAGCTGAAGAACAACAAACATAGGGCCGTGAATGCATGATCAAACGTGAGCGAACCGACGATGAAGACAAGTACAATTGGTCACGACCATGATGGACGAGTCACGGGTCATTAAGAATATGAAGATACAAGACAACCTTTCGGTGACGGTCACTAATCCAGTTTCGCGGGTCATGATGTTGTGCCACTATTGAAGACCATGTACGGTCATGACCATCTTGTCATGGGCTGTGAAGCTTCCTGAGATTAAAAAGATTTCATTTTTGAACTAGTTGAGATTTCAACCCTGAATTAAGTTATATCGCATGAAAATCGAAGTTTGTCATGGAAGGACTCCATATACCCGTTGGTAAACTATTAATATACCCCAAGGCCTGATCCTAGAGGTATGATTCAAGCCTGGGAGTACCTACATGTGGAGAAGAAGACAGAGTTATGCAACAAATTTTTTGAAGGGTCATCGTCAAGGTGTTGAATTCCTACATTTTTCTAGTTGTAATATTTTTTCTCTTTTATTTCGAAGGATAAAATCCATTTTGTGTTATTAATCTATGTTTATGGAGGATTTTATTGTAAAGGAAAACATGTTGAACCTTTTGTGTCAATGAAATTTAGTTTGTAAGTTTTCTTATATGTATGAATGTTATGTGTAATGCCTTTACATGATTTCTTTGAAGTTTTGATTTTTGCTAACATCTTGGATAAGAATAGTGAATTCTTAATTTTCTATGATTTCTAAAATTGATCTTTGAAGTTCTATTTGAAGCATTGCATACTATACTTAGGTAGCATCTTGGAGAGAAATACATTAGGTGTGAGATCTATGAGATTGATATTCTAGAGAAGAACAATTGAATCTCTTAGATTTGAGATAGTTGGTTCATCATGTAGAGGAAGGAATAATTTTGGGTGGATCCTAATCCTCATAAGAAATTGATTAAACCGAGCTTTCATAAAACTTGTGGTGAAACATTTTGATCTCAACTTATCTTTATTCATCTTGATCTAGTGCTTGATGCCATACACAATTAGAATTTGTTCATAATCTTATCCTATTTTTTTTTTGAGAAAAATCATTTTATACAAACTCATGTCTATCTCCTGTTAGTTTGTAATGCTTGATTAAGATAAGAATATAATCCTCATGGGAACGATACTCAACTCACCTTAACTATTACTTGATCACGACTAGTTCACTTGCTAGCAAATTTTTTTGTTATCTTAGCATGCATCACCTGCATATTGAGCGACGTGGTCGATGTCATGCAATGAATGCGGGCATGTCGGTTAGGTCAGAGTCTGTGTTCCCTTTTAGAATGCCTAGGAGGTTGTAATCTTTGTCTCCACCCTGAAATCAATCCAGGCATATTATGTTCACTGATATGGTACATAAATTATAATTTTAACGTGGAGATCATATCTTTATCAATATTCTTATAAATATTATATTCAATCATACACATATGTAATACCCTAAGGTTAATCCTCTAATTACATACCTTGATTATTGATAATCTAACTTCTTCCTCATTCACGTTTGTTCTCCTCATTTCTCTCCCGTGATAAATCTTCTTCTTCCCTTGACCGCTACTTGTACTTGTCTTCTTCTCCTAGTGCACCCTCGAATATGAAAATAAAGGAAAAATAACCCGAGAAGAAGGAATCGATGAGTCTTAGGTCTATTCCTCAAGGTGTAAGAGGGAGAGAGAAAGAAAAGCATGTGTGATGGTTGGGAAGAGGGAATAATGGCTTAGGAGGAAAATAATTCATGGCTTAGTGTTTATATAAAGGTGGTCTAGAATTTTTCTTAAGTAATTTAAAATATAATCAAATTCGAAGTCCTAATTTAATTGCATTAGGATTTTATCACGTAGACAGAACATGGTTTGTGTTCTCCAAGGAGGCGATGTGCAACATATAGACTTTTCGATCTTTGAGATACTGCATCAACACAAAGGTCTCTTCCATAGTATCCACTCATCTCTCGAGTTCATCAAAATTGTCACTAGTGTTGAACTAAGGGGAGTGGAGTTTCAAGAAGTGTTGGACCATATCCGTAGAAGCGCACACTTGCTAATTTTGTTGGCCTCCTAAAGCTTGACTACTCTAGGCCTCACTCTGCATAGCTTCTTGCTCCTTATCGATATGTTTCTGAGGTTAATAATGCATGAATAATACAACATGTTTTAGGCTTGCATTAGGCATGATTTCGAGTTATTTTGGCATAACATGCATTTATTTCGGTACTTATTCGTATATATTTCTTCACGCATGGAATTTACACGTGTTTCAATGTTTGTTTTGCAGAAAACCTAGTGGAAAGGCTTGAAAAGAATATACAATAGAAAGGAGGCCCTTCACAACTCAAAAGAATTGCAAGTTTGGACCTCACATGCCATGATCAGCAATCATGGTCGTAAACAGAGAGCTCACAACACGAGAATCATCATGTTACAAGTCGTTACTCAGCATTACGACCGTCATAAAGAACTTGTAGAGTGAGTTCAGAACATAACGGGCCGTGGCGAAGCATCGTGACCTCGACAACTAGCACAAATCCGATAATTCATCTCTTAATGGGTGGTGAAGAGCATAACAGGTCTTAACATTCAAAGTCACGATCGTAACCATGGAAATCACAATCATAACATCGGAAATCATACTTAATTAACGACACAAATTTTAGCTCATGAGTTCTAATGGGTTGTGACCATGTTAACAGGACATTACAGAGTATCTCACAAGGCATGATGAAGAATCATGACTTGGACAACTTGTAGTGTCAGTGAAGGAATTTTATATAATGGATCATGATGTTTGTCACACACCGTGAGAAGAAGAATTTACAGTAGCAATACATGATCACCGCCCAAATCACGAGTCATGATGACTTATCATAGGCCGTGATGACTTGAGGTTTTATGAAAGGTTCAATACTCACGAGTCGTGATATTCGGTAACGAGCCATGACGAAAGTTCATAAGCGTATATTTGGAAATTTTTGAAGGAATTCGAAAGCCAAAACAATTTCTTATCAAGTTTAAAGCCTTGGGCATGAGTAAAGAATTTTTCTTTTTGAAGTTGTTGGACGTATTATACAAGTTTTCACCACAGTCATTGGTCGAGGATAGATTTGAATCAAGGGCTCATATGCAAGTGTCATTTCAACTCCAACCCTAGGAAACCCTAATATGAGATGTTGGGGTATAAAAGGACTTTGTGAAGATTTTTAACTAGATGCTAGAAGACATCAACTTGCACTTTGAAGCCAAGGATGAGGGAGCACTCCGAAGGGCTGTTGAGGAAGAGGGTGAGCAATATATTCATTAAGAAGATCGTTCAACACATGTTCGAAGTCAAGATTAATCGCTTGTTCTACAATATGTTGGATGAATTATTTTGTTTTGAAACAATTTATTTGCTTTGTATTGAATCTAGTTTGCGATGTTTTTATTTGCTAGGATTGGAATTTGTAAACCTTTGCAGCTTTCGTTATTAGTTTACTTTGTTTCTTCATGAACATGATTGCTTGAAACTTTAAGCGGACTTATTAATCATTAACTGTGTAGTGTGGTCGATACTTTACTACAATTCATGATTTACTCTATTGATCCGTTAAGGACGATTTAATTTGTGTCTGTTAAGTCAACCCGTTAAAGGTGATTTGATAGTTTAGGGAGACAATTCATTGCAGCATGCGTTAATTATCTGAGGGTAGAACCATTAAGGAATATGTTCTAGAATGTTTATCATTTGAATAGTTGATTACCTATTAAGTTAGGTGATACAATTGGTGTCTCTAATCCATTTAAAAATTCAACTATTTGGGCATATCTCGCAACGATTTCTATAGGGATTTGCAAGTGTTAATCCTAATCATTATTATTGTCTATGCCCTACTCATCACCACTTATCACTGTAAATAATCACTTTATTCATGTTTTATCTTTTTTAAAATGAACCAAATTTGAAACCATGTCGTCTCCTAGTAGCCTCTGAAATTAGAAAATTTAGTATTTTTTCCTCATGGGATTGATAACTCTATACTCGTTACATTGTATTACTTGAACAATTAGTGCACTTGTTAGCATTTATTTGCTTGTAATGAATTTTCGTATATGTTAGTGAGACACCTTGGAGCCCGCTGCATTATAGTCAAATTACAATAATTACAAAGCACATCTGAACCTTAAACATAATTTCTTCTTCTTTTCCTATAAATATCCTCTTTAAGATTTAACCTATATAATTCTTGATGGTGTGATGAATGTTTGTGATGTTTGCACATGGACTCTATTTACTTAAAGATAACTAAGAAGTGTCTCCCTTTAGGCTCTAATAATCTATTATAACGCCCCTAAAGGCACACCCTACCACGTGACAAAATGCTCTTTTGAAGATGCTACGAGCCTCCTTCTTTGGCTTGGATTTAACCAATAAACTAATCAACATTATGGATGTATCATGTGGAAGCAATAACTTTAAAATAAAATATCTATTTAGTAGTCTAGTCAACCAAAAGATTCTATTACATTGTTAATAATGAAAAATCGTAATTAATAAAAGTTTATCAAGACTAATTTGACATAAGCTAAACTCCTATCATGTGCAAGCCACTTCATGAATACTAGCTCTAGTAGTGTCATCATCAACTAATCAGAGTTATGATTACATGCATGACCAAAAGCAAGGGATGCAATTCTCCTATAAGGGATGAAGCTAAATATGTAACGACAATAATCAATAGTGTAAAATATATATATGAAGACCATATAAGAAAATATGCTATTTAAATAAATCATCATTATAACGACATTTTCTTTGCTTTGTATTTTTTTCTGTGATAATTGTTCATCAGTGATAATTGTTCAGTTATAACAAAAACATCAGTTGCATCATAAGATGCACATTAGCCTCAATGTTTAATATGTTCATGTTCATTTCATTCATTATTTTGTGTCATTCTTTTTAGTGTCATCAGTGGCTAAAATATCAGTTACACCATAATATTGATGATGTACAATATCCAGTTTGTTCAAGCTCAATCTTAACTTATTATCCTTGTGCTTTTTCTATTTATCTTATCTTAAGTTGTCAAACATTACAATTAGTAGTGAGTATTTACCAAAGCATAGAAGATTTAGGTTGTCTCGGTTCCAGGAAGGATAACTAGGTCATGGAGCGTTCATTAGTAGACCTCGGTTATTCTCAAAAGAACACAATTGCTTCCAAAAGAATACAGTTGCTCCCGAAGGAATACATTTATCTCATTTTTAGGTACAGTAGGGATAAATCCCTTAGTCCATCGGAGCCCTCCTCTTCATGCACAATTTCAATCATAATCATTAATAGTTTTTAATCTTATTATCCGTTGAACAATCCGTCCACTTCTAGGTTATCTTCAAGAAGCACTAGATCATTATAGTAGGTTAAGGAATCGATCAATAAAGTTAAGCAATAATTACCATAAAATCCATTCATTTCATGAGGTAAAACACGGCCACGTCGAATATCGACACGGTCTTTGTCAGGGTTTTTGTAACCATATTCAGTTCATGGTTTTTGTAACCATATTCAATCATGAACTGTCCAGCGAAACAAGATCTATGTCAAGTTGACATGGGCCATTTTGCATGCTATGTCTATATACGTGTCTGTTTTCCAAGCGAAATGTCTTGTGTCCGGTATTTTATTTATACGTGTGAGTTAACATAGTCTATGTCGGGAACAATCCGATCTGTGTTGAGGTTAAGATTATGTGTCGGCGTTGTCTTCGATTCGAGGGACACTATCCGTGTCAAGTTGCGACACGGTCCATCTTCCATCTCCGGTGTCATTCAAGGGACGTGGCCTGAAATGACGCGGTCCACGTTCTATTGACCTCCCGTTGTCCAGGGAGACGCGGCCTGCATATTGAGCGATGTGATTGATGTCATCAGCGAACGAGGGTCGTTTGGTTAGGGCACGATCTATAGTTGCTCTTCATAATGCCCATGACAGTTGTAGTCTCCATCCCGAAATCAATTCAAACATATTACTTTCGATGATATGATACAAAAATTATAACTTTTATGCGGAGATCATATCCTTATCAATCTTCTTATAAATCTTATGTTCAATTATACACATATGTAATACCTTAAGTTGATCCTTTAATTATATACCTTGATTATTGATAATCTAACTTCTTCCTCCTCCTTCACGTTCGTTCTCCATGTTCCCTCCCGTGATAAATCTTCTTCTTCCCTTGACTGTTGCTGATACTCGTCCTCCTCTCCTGATGTACCCTCGAAAATGAAAATCAAGGGAAAACAACTTCGAGAAGAAGGAATCGATGAGTCTTACCTCTAATCCTCAAGGCGAGAGAGAGAGAGAGAGAGAAAGAAAAGACTGTGTGACGACTAGGAAGAGGGAATAATGGCTTAGGAGGAGAAAATTTGTGGCTTGAAATTTATATAGAGGTGCTCAATGATTTTTTTTTATGTAGTTTAAAATAGATCAAATTCGAAATTCTAATTTAATTGCACTATGATTCTGTCACGTAGATAGAACATGACTTGTGTTCTCCAAGGATACAATGTTTTCCTTATTTACTTGACAGGGTACAGATGCAACAAGAGCCGTGTTCTTCATAGACATGGTTCGTATTGATGAAATCAGTTGTTAAAATAATTCAAATAAAAGATTGTCAAAAAGAACTTATTTGACACCTTCATTGAATTAGGTCTTCTCATAATGCTTTATGCTCTCAATAGTTGGATAGTGGGATGTCCTAGCATCAACGGGAGCTAGTACTCGGGTTTCATTACTAAAATTATCATATTTAGTCAGGGCCTATTTTTTTACTCACGCCAAAATATTGAATTAGTCGGATGCTATTATAACTGGACATATTCAAAAAAAAATATTATTATATCAAAGGATCGATTCTTCATTTGATCCTTCTTTAGCATGGTATAAATGAACCTAGGCCGACCACACGTGCCGTTATAATTAGGTGCATGGATTCATGCAATGCAACAAAGAAGCACAAATCCATTTTTTGGATTCGATGGTGGCCTTAAAAGATTACAGGCATTATTATCCTAGCTACAACTCTACTGCAGAGATGGTACCCCAAAAGGGACCCCTTTGCGTTCTTGTGGTCCATATATATGCCTTTGCGAGAGCAGTGCTTCGTTTCATCTGTGCATGCATGCTTGCTGCACCACAAAGGAGGAGATTGCAGTAAGATGAACAAAAGAATTAAAGGACTCCTTCCACCCACCACTGTTACGTTATACGTCACATATATACCTAGACAAATACTTGCACAGCTGCTTTGGAGAGAGACATATTTCTATGCATCAGACGACGACATGATCAGCAAAAGAAGGAGGCGTCTGTTTGGACAGCGGCAACTCAGCTGAAACTTTGCACGGAACCATTGCAGGAGTGGAGCCTAAGCAATGCATGCAAGCTGTGAATCGTCTCAAAGTTGAGCTCTGCAAAAGAAAAGAGAGAGAAAGAAGAGGTAGTGAGAGAGAGAGAGAGAGAGAGAGAGAGAGAGATGGATACTTTGCCGAAAGTACAGACCAAAGATCTCCTTTGACTGCTCAGCAACCATCATTTGGTTTCCGCTTCAGGCCGAGGACATCTTATAAGCCAGGAAGTTGAAGGAGAAGAATATATACAAGCTGTGTCTTGATATATCTACATTTTTACGATAAAAATTTAGCATAAACTTGCACAATTTTTGGAACACGCGTAATTTACGCTCGAAATCAGGCATTTTGGCTTTCAAACTTGCAACATTATAGTGAACTAAAATATGCATATATGTGCTTGAAAATGAGCCACCGAAACTGGTTGAAATGGTACTTGAAAACTATGTGCAGTTTGCGTTTTGCTCAATAAAGTGGCAAGTATTCGTGTCTTGTAATTGGGAGCAAACACACTGGACGTTCATGATAGCAAACATTGTCAGGTTAACTTCTTCTCGATCAGTATAATATATAGTGCCATTTTGTCAAAGGCATTAACGATGTGACGCTCAGCGACATTGATGGGCCATCAAATTTTTAGTAGTAGAGATAAGGCTGCAAAACTTGTGATCAGCTCAACATGGAGATTGGCACAAATAATATGCAACTGCTAGTGGTAGGGGCAAAAAGCTCCAAATGCGTCTGTGCATGTAGTTGTTCTTCTCGTCATTGATGCAAGTCCCATTGGCCAAATGCTGCAGGATCTTATCAGACGCCAAGAAGTCCAAGTGACTAGCTTGTCATGAGTCATATAATAACCCTTGAAATCGAAGCCTTGTGTTGTCTCCATAAAGTTGTTCCATTAAGGAACTCAAGTACACAAATCAGAGTATGAGATGTGATCAGAGGGCCCTGTCTGCCTATTTCGAAATCCATTCCCTTCCTCTCCACCTCTCCAGGAGATGTTTTGGTGGCTTCTTGTGTGATCAAGCATAGCATTTGATTAGATTGGTTCAAGAACAACTCGTCCATAGTTCATAATGCAGGTAGACTTGTGGTTGCCTTGTCGGATTGTCTCATGCATTTATGTGCTAATGGAAGTGAGTCTTTCACTGCAAATAGTGTGCCAATGGAACATACTTCTATAAATTCTGCTGCAATCATGTAGTTTATATATAATAGTCTGCAGTCTTTACATGATTACCATAATAATGTTTTAAGCGAATTAAAAAGCGTGCCAAAAGAGTTTGAACACAATGCCCCATTGTGGCCAAGTTTTTGAATGTTTGGGGAATTGAAACTGCGAGAAACCATGGAGTATTGCATGCATGCTAAGTTTATGAATCAATTTTGGGGTCATGAACAAAAAATAATTAACATGAGAGTTTTGCTACATAGATCACTCGGTGGCACCAGAAACTTGGCTGCTGGCTCGATACAAGATGACATCGGTATTTTCTACCTGAGATGTTTGTGCTTTCTCTCTCCATAGCATGAGAAGCAGTCCCCATGGAGATCATTGAATATTCACTCTTGCTCAGGGAGGAGAGCAGGTGTTCATATAATATCTCACTGTCGCACTGATTTCCAAGTCATATACGTTCATGAATGGTGAGCCTCTCAGCAAAATGCCACAGAATTCGATACTTGTAGAGCATGATTTTTTTTTTAAATCTGTATTCTGTCAAGTTTCATGATAAGAATCGTAATTACTATAAAAGATTTACCCTCATATATTTTCTCATTATCGGATTAAATGACAGAAAACAAAGCTAATTTTGATCAAAAGTTTCAGTTCAACTGCTTGTTTTATCCCACAAAAGAATAATCTTAGGATATATACTAACAGTTCATTTTATTATTTAGTTTTACAGCCTGAAGAGCAGAATTCTCAGTTTTATTTGTTTAACAAAAAGGTTCTGAAACCAATTCCACACTTCAGGAATGGTCATTCAGAAAATTGCTGTGACTAGAAAGAGGAGACTTTTGCTATTCTTTTGATGCTCAATCAAATTTAAAGAGGCACAATGAAGACACAATAAAACCCATGCATATATGAATTAAGAGCAGTAAGGGATGCTTAACGACAATGCAGGTGGCCAGGAGCCATAAACTCAAGCATAGCAACACTTGTCGCTAAGCCATGGAAAACATCCAAAACACTGTTCAAAAACCAGCATGAAGCTGCAGCAACTTGTCTAAAAAAATCCTTAACTGAAGGAGAGAGACGCCCAAAAACTCCTCCAAATTGAAAAGAAAAAAAAACAAAGCCTCCCTCATGTCCCTGCTGCACATAACTTTAACATAAACAAGGGAAGTAATCCATTTTTTCCAGTGATAACGCGCATTGTGCTAGTTCGAGGCGAAGAGATTAAAGCTAAATTTGAAACAATTGGTTGAAAAAGGTTCACTCCTCTTCCCTCATATTCATGGTACACACATAACTTAAACAATCTTTTTTTCTTTAGGTGCCCTTTTTCCTGCGCCTTACCCATGCCAAGCAAGACCAATGGAGGGCAAATGAGCTGCCATGGCCGGCTGCTACTGTAGGTGAAGATTCTAAAGTGTCCCTGGGTCCGAGCTACTGCATTGGCAGCTCATTCCTGTTCCCAACTATTTATATACTCATTTCCATCCTTCTTTTTAAGTTTCTTCAGCACCAATTTTACTTCTGACTGTCCTATTTGTTTTCTCCTTCGGTTTGGATACAACCCCAACACACACAGATACAGAGAGAGAGAGAGAGAGAGAGAGAGAGAGAGAGAGAGGTGGGGGGTCCATTGTGACACTTTATTCACTTCTAAATTGGATACCTTGTGAACTGCTAAGAACAAGGATTTGAAGGAGACAGTACTCCCACTTCTTCCCTCTCTTCCTGCATCCCCCAAGATACTCTCTTTTTCTCCTCCCCCGACTGCCTACATCGCTTTCTTCTTCTCCAAAATCGGATCTTTCTCTCTTCCACGTCTGTCTTATTAAGCTCTGAGTGTTTCAAATCCAGCTTCTGAACCTCTTACTTCCATCAGCAAATATTGACATAAAAACATGCATTTTTGCTCTGTTCTTTAGCTTTCGTTTAGCTGGCCAACTCGGAAGATGATCTAATGAGGAGAGTCGTTGCATCTTTCACTTTGGCTGTGGTTCTATTATTAGGGGTGCATTGTGCAGATGACAGAGATCAATGTGTTGGTGTCCCCCTTCATTTAGTTCCCATGCCTGTAGCATTATAGAAGGATCCGGCAGTAGCTTCCTGGCTGTATGAGAGGCTTCTGAAACAATGAGAGATGGGAATCCAAAGAAGAGCAAGGTATCTTCAAGATTTTATTCTCTTCGTCTGTTGAGTTAATTAATATAACGCTGCATTAAGCTGCAGAAGATGCTAATTTTGGCCTTTTTTGTTTATTTTTTGCTCCGAGAAGCTTTCATGGTCCAAGTCCCTGGTCAGGAAATGGTTCAACATCAAAAGCAAAGCTCAGGACTTCCACTCAGATGATATGGTTGGCAGAGGTGGGTCTCTTCTTCCATTTCGGGTCATGTCTCTCATTTGTTTCTTTCTTGGAGCCATATCTTTTGTTTCTAGTGTTGTTTTGCCATAGGAATGACAGATACTGTACAGAGACAATGCAAACTGTTGCTCACTTCTTATCCTGCCTGCATGCGTTATTTCATCTTTCCTCTGGTTCTTTCTTTCTTTCCATTAAACTTGCTAATAAACCCAACAACCGCAGCAGAAAAATGACCTGCATCATTTGAATTCATGGAATCATGGGCCTGATTCCACATGCATTGTTCTATTGCTGCATGTACCACAATTTGGTTTTCTTTTTGTTACTTTTTTTTAAGTGTGTGCTTCTTTTCAGGAGGTAATGAGGAATGGAGGAGCAGTTTCTCAGAGAGGGAAGCATTCACAGTCAAGAAAAGTAAAACAGGTTGAACAGTACAAATGTCTCAGAATAACAGCCTTGGACCACCACTGATGAACTATTTCTTTTTACTTACTTTTTTTCCCTCCTTCTTTTGGAAAATTCCTTTGGGTACTGTTCATGTCCAATGCTTTCGTCCTTTCTAGGACTGAATCATCATCTGTTTGCTCCTCAGAGAGGCTGTTCAGGAGAAACACGGATCGAGCTCAGCGAGGAAAGATTGATCTTGATGCTTCTGAAGTAACTGAAACTTTGGAATACAGGTTTAATTTCCACACAACAGCTTCAGTTCCTCGTCCCTTAATACATTGTTTGAAGATTTCTGCTGCTATTAACTGCTCAACTATTTGTTCTTGTTGTGTTAGAATTTTTGTGGCTACATGGAACGTTGGTGGGAAATCCCCACCAAGTAATTTAAACCTTGAAGACTGGCTTCACACTTCTCCACCTGCAGATATATATGTTCTCGGGTACTACATTCATCACCTTAATCCGTTCTGCTTATTACTGAGTTTAATAGGAGTAAGGAACATCCACTGACAGCAACAACAACATGATCTTCTCATCACTCAAGCTTCTTTCAGGTTTCAAGAAATTGTTCCTCTGAATGCTGGAAATGTTCTAGGTGCAGAAGACAACGGTCCAGCAAAGAAATGGGTGGCCCTCATGAGAAGGACACTGAATAGCCTTCCAGGTACCAGCATCAGTGGCAGATACCAGACGCCTTCCCCGGTTCCTAATCCGGTCGTCGAGCTCGACGACGACTTCGAAGCCTCTACGTCGAGGCAAATGAACTCATCCTTCCTCCATCGACGTTCTTTTCAGTCGCTGAGCCGTAGCATGCGAATGGATGGAGATGTTTTGGCCGGACAGCCGAGGTTGGATCGTCGATACAGTGTGTGCGAACGTACTATGTACGGGAGCAGACCGAGTGACTACGATCCCAATTACAGATGGGGAGGGTCCTCAGATGATGAGAACATAAGTGCAGATTCTCCCAGTACTGTTTTCTTCTCTCCAATGTCATATGGATATGCTGCAGCAGCTCCAGCCATGGAGGAACGAGATAGATCAGGACGCTCAAGGTAAACTCATCTTTTCCTGTGTTAAATGTTTTCCTTTGTTTAGACAGCATTTTTACCAATACTATTCGTACTCTGGTTTGATTGTTCCATTAAAGTTCAGACTCTGGTACTGCTTCTGTGATCATGCAGATATTGCTTGGTGGCGAGTAAGCAGATGGTTGGAATATTTCTTACTGTGTGGACGAGGGGGGAGATAAGGGATAACATTAGGAACTTGAAGGTATCTTGCGTGGGAAGAGGCTTAATGGGTTATCTTGGGAACAAGGTAAGCTTCACAAATTGCTTCCTATCATATTTAACATTTGCTGTTAGAACTTGTTTATCTGTGGATTTATAACTATAGAAAGCCAGCTTCTTTACAGCCTTAACAAAAGTTCCTGGCTTTGAATGATTAGACAATTCAGCTGTTGTTTCTTTTGTCAAATCATTACACCAGTTGGAGTTCTTTAAAGTTGGTGATTTAACATCTATAATTGCATACAGAGTTTTATATGTATCCACCGCATTGTTATCAGATGAATAAAACCTGAAACTTGCTTTTCCAGGGCTCTATCTCAATTAGTATGTCATTACACCAAACAACCTTCTGCTTCATCTGCAGTCATTTGACGTCAGGTCAGAAGGAGGGAGATGAGCACAGGAGGAACTGTGATGTTATGGAGATCTTGAGAAAGACTAGATTTCCAAGGGTCCATGGGCTTTGTGATGAGAATTCACCGGAAACAGTTCTTGAGCATGAGTATGATTATGTTCAAAATAAAGCGTAATTTTGTTCTGATTCATGACTTAAACATTTCCATTTGTTATTGTGAAGTCGAATTATATGGCTCGGCGATCTGAATTACCGCGTTGCTCTTTCGTATCGCTCAGCAAAGGCTCTTGTTGAAATGCGGAACTGGAAAGCTTTGTTGGAAAAGGATCAGGTAGTACTTTACCAAAAGTTGAGATAGAATTTGAAAACATACATTAACTGTGACTTATGATAAGATAAAAAGCTCTCTCTAAAGCATAGAATCCTTCCTATGGCATGGATTGTGATTCCCCTTTAGTGTGCTTTACTTTGTATTCTTTAGCAATATGGAAGAGTTCTGGTGAAGATCTCATGCTTTTAAGCATGAGATCTATTAATTATTATTCATTAGTCAGCAGACTAATTCTTTTTCCTTAAACCAGCTTCTGATTGAGCAAAGATGTGGCCGTGTCTTTGAGGGCTGGAATGAAGGAAGAATATACTTTCCTCCCACATATAAATATTCAAGTAATTCGGATCGGTATACTGGAGACGACACAAATCAAAAGGAGAAGCGAAGAACTCCTGCATGGTCACATTCATCTTCATGATCTTAGGGATTTCTAAACTTACCAAAGATCTGATTATGTGAGACTGACTTCAATTTAAATTCTTTAGGTGTGACCGTATTTTGTGGTACGGAGGAGGCCTTAACCAATTGTCTTATATCCGTGGAGAATCAAGGTTATCTGATCATAGACCAGTCTCCAGTATTTTTAATGCAACAGTTGAGTCCATAAATCACAGCAGAATACGAAATATGACTTGCACTAGCTCCCGACTAGAGATCGAAGAGCTTTTTCCGTTATCTCATGAGTATACAGAACTCAATTTTTTCTGAAATCAAGGTCCTATCTATCCGATTGTTTATACAGGGGATGATTGATCCCTTTAATTGTTGTTCCAACCATCATATCTTAGAAAAAGGTATCTAAAACTTCATATCTAGATGCAATATCAATCCACTGCATTTTCTGCTCATAGTATTGTTATCTTGTTACCAGGAAAGATTTTGCTCAATGTGATTCAGTTCAGCTCTAGAAGGAAGGCAAGCTCAGTTGACAGTACCTTATACAATATGGTATGCATTTCCATTCCTCTGAAAATTGGTCATCTGAATAGGAAATACAATAAAGCTTCTATTAATCTTACTTTTAGTAATCATGTCATTTGGGTTGTCTTAAACTTCAAAACATTGGAACTCATACTTAATGTTTTAAGTTTAGCAAACCAGCAGATCGAAAGTTAGATGATGATTGTTCAGCATCTCATTACTGTTAAGCTAATTATTAAATCTTCTTTACACAAATTGTTTATCAATTAATGAAAGCACAAAACCTGTACATCATTTTACACTGTAAGGAATTTGAGAAGGAATTAAGCTCCTCATATTCATGTTGACAGGTCAGCTGAGACGAGGACTAATTAAGAAGACGGGTGTTCAGATCTTTACCTCCCTAAGGCAGTTCCTGCACTCTTTTCTTTCTCAGGGATATGTTTTAGCTATACGAACATTTATAATCGTTCTTGGTTGCAGCATGCCAACATTTCATAGGAATAAGACAATTCTTTTGAAAGGATGCATGATCAAAGAAAGAATTTATTGCATATAACTCCAAATTCCTAGCTTCATAGGATACTGAGGAAAACTCTTCATATTTTTTTAATTGAGTCTACATGATAAAAGAAACTCAGGAGAGGCTCCTCAGTCTGCATGATAAGAAGAGAGCTGTCAGGATGCAGATTATCAATTCAAGCATGCTTGCAGGGTGCATTGTAAATCTTAAAATTTTTGTATACTTGTGATTATTTTATTTTTGGTCAAACTGTAGTGAGTTTGTAGGACACAGAGGACACCAGAAACAATGAGTGTTTTTACATTCTCTTTTGTATTGTATTTGAATTGGATAGAAACCTCCCTCCATCCACATTCATTATTACTCTGGAAGTATAACAAGTACAGTACAACATATATTCTTTCTCAAACCACGAGTTATGATTCTCCCAGATGAAAAACAAGCGTTCGTTGTTTCTTCATTTAGATGCTTGACATGTACTGTTATATGTCAACTCCTTTGAATCCTAGGAACTATTAGAAATTCCCTCACTTACCGAAAAAAAATTTATTAGGTGGTGTTTGATAGACTTTATTCTTTGATAGACTTTATTCTATCTTATTCTATCAAACATCTAATAAAATAACATGGACAAAGTTGATATTAAAAAAAATGTCATCAAAAAGTAATCTTTTTTAGAGATAACTATTCTTTCAATGAATAAAATAATCATCTTTATTACGGATTATCTTATTCGTCAATCAAATAAGTCTTAAAAATTCATAGTTGAAGGAGGGACAATGGAGAATTTTTTTTTGGATTGTCACTTTAATTTCTAGGACTTTAAAGATAATATTTCAAAAGAATGTTCATAAACTTTAACTTCTCTCTCACAAAGGTAGATAAAAAGTAAATTTTATTATTATATTTTTATTATTATTATTTTTAGTGACATAACTGGACGATAAGAATCTGGTGTAAATATTGGCTAGTGTTAAAACCTCAACGGTAGGTTGGTTTAATTAATAAATTTGTTGAAAGAGGTTTAGGACGTGCTTGAGAACTTTGTAAAAGTTTCTGATGTTTTAAAAAACTATAGTAAGATATTTTTTCAAAAGTGTCTTACACAGATTTTTTTTTCGACGTAAAATATTCTAAATTTTCTAAATATGTTTTAATTGCAAAACGATAAAAGAGAGAAAGAAAAAAGAAAAAAAATGAAGGTATGAGTAGATAATTATTTTACGATATTTTTCATCTATATTTTTATTCGATAAAAAATGATGCCAAACACCTATTTGTAAAAAAATCCGTCAAAAAAAATTTAATACTTTAAAATTACTGGACATCCAAATAGGTCATTAGAATTTATTTGGGAACTTTGTAAAATTTTTCGACGTTTTAAAAAACTATAAGTAAAGTATCTTACAACAGTTTTTTTCAACGTAAAATAGTTTAAGTTTTCTAAATACATTGTAACTGCAAAACGATAAAAGAGAGAAAAGAGAAAGAAAAAAAAATATGGAGGTAAAAGTAGATAATTATTTTATGATATTTTTCATTTATTACGTTGTATTTTTATCCAAAAAAAATTGATGTCAAATACCTATTTGTAAAAAAATCTTTAACAAAAAATATTACGACGTAATAGTTAAATACTTTAAAATTATTGGACATTCAAAGAGGCCTTTATTCTTTTTTTTGGGTAAAAAGAGACATTCATTGAAGAGGATAACCAATATTGTCTTGATACAAAATAATAAGGGAGATGGCTTGTTTTAATACAAAATATATAAAAGATTACGGCGACTTAGATTTGCTAAGTAATATGTTGCTTTGTTAGCCTCTCTGAAAATATGATGAATTACAAAATGATCTAAAGAGTTCAAGGTATTGTATGTCAATTAGTATGTTTATCGGCATTCGAGGTTTGAACTTCCTCTGTTTTAGCATCTGAGTCAAGTTTGAGCGGTATGATTCCATGCAAACATTGTTGAAATCTAGCTCCCGACGTTTGGTAAGTCCCCACAAAAAACTCCATGCCTATGCTTCTTGGGCTGAATAGAAAAGTTTGTGAGTTATTCCTCAAACTGAAGTCTTTTATCTCTATAGCTCAAACTGAATTAAACTACCTGATAACAACATTTATATCGAGAAAAAAGAATAATTCATTTCCGAATTTTGAATATCATTGTCATTTCATAACTAATTATTCTTCGGAAGGACTTTGGTTCAGTTCAGTTCTAATTTTATAGCAGAAGATAAAGGCTTCCTTTTTCTTCTATCACCACAGTTTTTGAAGTGTTGCATCGAGTTTACGGTGAATAAGAATTCCAACAAAAATATTTTATATTTAAAAAAGTTTAAATCAGACTTTGTTAAACGTGGAGGAATTTAAATCAGATGCTTTGATTGTTAGAAGTCGAGAGGAACTGGAGAGTGGAGATCATCTCCCTCTCTTGTGTTGGGTCCTGTCCTGAGAATGAAATTGATGTCAGGAATGGTCTCAGGATGCAGAGTTGTGAAGGGCTGCACAAGGTGCAGTGCATGATTTGACACTGATGAGATGGATATATACATATCCAAGGCCGAAGCTTGTCATTTCTCAGGTCCTTCTATAGAAAGCAACACCATACTATGCCCAAAAAGAGACTTTGTTTGAGGTGTAAGAACATGGTTTTAGGTTCCACAGAAGGACATGGTTTAATGCTTTTTTGAGAAAAAAAAAAGACTATGGGCACTGACATTACATAGATGGAAAATAAAAATGGGAGTGGCTTATTACATACAAGAACACAGTAAGAAATATAATTTAGTTTCAAACAAATTAACTTATTCTTAAAAAGAATTTCAATACAAATAAACATGCAAAAAATGCTTCCTTACTTTTTTTTTACCGTCATCACAATATTTAAATTTTTATTTCGACTAATCTGTATCGCATATCTAATTAGAACAAGAAATTTTTACATACGATATTTTTTTAGAATTTCTTTACTTTAATTTAGTTTTATTATCATAGTTTTTTTCATAAATAGGATATATTCGAAACTAACCATAGGGAATCACCAAAGTAGTAAAATTTGCTGTTTTTTAAGTATAAAGAAAATTTCTTGTATCTTGGATTTTCATTATTCTCTTTCCTAATTGTCATGTCTGATAGATTTCCTTTGTGAAAATTATCACGCACTAAAAACTAATAATATAGATCCCATTGAAAAAAAACTAATAGTAGACAAGAGTCCCAAAATTGTCATGCAAGTAGCTTTTTCACGCAGTGTTCTTCAAAACTTGGAACTTGTTCATTTTCTTTCTCTAATTTTAAGCAGAAGTTTACACGTAAAAACTGTGCAATAAATCATATTAAATGTATTAAAATGAGTGCATTATCAAACATTCTTTTATTTCTTTTTTGGACATCTCTTAAAAGATCATTGACAATTATATTCTTTTGTTACATCATTGATAGTTATATTTGTTATTTTTAAAATTATAAAAACTTTTAGATATTATTACATTCCATAATGGATATAATCATTTTTTGTATGATATATAATATTATAATTTTAAGCATTATCAATGAGAGTCTAAGTTATAAATAATTAAAATATCTAAAAATGAAGAAAAGAATGACTAAAGCTACTTAATACGTGTGATAGGATCATTTTTATATCATGAAAATGCTCTCAAATGAAATTATGAACCAATCTGCACTTTACAATTCCAAACGGGTAAAAAGATAACTAAACAAACTAATCCTATGACTGATACTTTAATGATCTGATCCGATGAACATTCGTACAAAATCAGACCAGGGAACCAAAATCAGTCACCTCCTCGGGAACTTGGAATTTGCGTGTGGAATGAGGCATACCAGGGGGTTTCTTTCATCAGGGGCAGCAGCTGCCAAGTGATAGCAGAAAGAAGTAGATAGCCCAATGGTCATCTGGCGTCATCGCCATTGTTGCCAAGTTGCGTAGAGTTGGAAGCAGTCGACAGACCCAGAGAACAAACAAAACCAGCAAGTAGAAGGAACTTACTCATTGGATTGAAAGGGGAGGGTGATGACTGATGACCAGCCAAACCAAACTTGGTTCAAGAGGAGGATATCACATCAGGTAGCTTTGGGCAGTGGACGGCAGAAACACAGAATCCGGAAAACCATGCTGCAGTTTACATCCTAGAGATCAGATGGCATTCACGTGTGAGATTCATTCAACTCTCTCTCTCAGACTGGTTAACCCTGCTTTTGAGAAGAGGCTCAACTGCTCAGGTCGATCTGTGATCAGAACTCAGAAAAAAGGACTAGTGCCAGTGGTTTGGCACTCGTGTTTATGGGGGGGGGGGGGGGGGG